>BQNB010094442.1:0-26120 GCA_026074375.1 Tanacetum coccineum
CAGATGAGAAAGCGAGATTTTTAATGGGTATTAAGAAACAAGAAGAAATTGTTGTGGTTAGAGAATTTCCTGAGGTATTTCTGGATGACCTACGTGGATTACCGCCTATTCGGGAAATTGAGTTAATCCCTGGTGCAACGCCGGTAGCAAAGTCTCTCTATCGTTTGACACCTTCTGAATTGGAGGAGTTGTCTGGACAACTCAAGGAACTCCAAGACAAAGGTTTCATTCGACCAAGTTCATTGCCTTGGGGAGCGCCGGTATTGTTTGTTAAGAAAAAGGATGGTTCTTTTAGGATGTGCATTGATTATAGAGAATTGAACAGGTTGACTGTTAAGAATCGTTATCCGCTTCCTAGAATTGATGATCTATTTGATCAACTACAAGGGTCGTAGTTTTTCTCAAAGATAGATCTTAGGTCTGGATACCATCAGCTCAGAGTGCACGAGGATGACATACCAAAGACTGCGTTTGGTCTGACTAATGCACCAACAATATTTATGGATTTGATGAATAGTGTTTGTAGGTCGTATCTTGATAAGTTTGTGATAGTGTTTATAGATGATATCTTAATCTACTCTAAGACTCGAGAGGAGCATGTAGAACATTTAAGGTTAGTCTTGGAACTGCTCAAAAAGGAGAAACTGTATGCTAAGTTTTCTAAGTGTGAATTCTGGCTAAGAGAAGTGCAGTTTCTTAGGCATTTGATAAATGGTAATCGAATTCATGTAGACCCTAGTAAGATTAAAGCTGTTAAGAATTGGAAAGCCCCTAGAACTCTAACTGAGGTTCGTTCATTCTTAGGATTGGCTGGGTATTACCGTAGGTTCATTGAGAACTTTTCTAAGATAGCTAAGTCTCTTACTATCTTGACTCAGAAAAGTAAGACTTTTGATTGGGGTGAGGAACAGGAATTGGCATTTCAGACCTTGAAGGATAAGTTGTGTAATGCGCCTATTCTAGCTCTCCTCGATAGACCAGAAGATTTTGTGGTATATTGCGATGCGTCCGGGATAGGACTAGGTTATGTGTTAATACAAAGAGGTAAGGTGATAGCCTATGCGTCTAGGCAGTTGGAAATTCATGAGGAGAATTATACTACCCACGATTTAGAGTTGGGTGTAGTCGTGTTTGCACTTAAGATCTAGAGACATTATATGTATGGGACAAAGAGTGTCATCTATACGGATCATAAGAGTCTTCAGCATATCTTTAGTCAGAAAGAGTTGAATATGCGACAGCGTCGCTGGATAGAGTTGTTTAGTGATTATGACTGTGAAATTCGCTACCATCCTGGTAAGGCAAATGTAGTGGCTAATGCCCTAAGTAGGAAGGAAAGAGTAAATCCTAAGAGAGTTAGAGCTATGAATATGATCCTTCAGTCGAGTATCAAGGATAGGATACTGGCGGCTCAGAAGGAGGCTGTAGATGAATTTGCAGTATTACAGAAAGGTTTAGATGAGATGATAGAACAGAGAAGTGATGGAACTTTGTACTACCTGGATCGAATATGGGTACCTTTAAAGGGTGAGGTGAGAACCCTGATAATGGATGAAGCCCATAAGTCGAAGTACTCTGTACACCCAAGAGCTGATAAGATGTACTATGATTTGAGAGATAGGTATTGGTGGCCTGGAATGAAAAAGGATATAGCTGAGTATGTTAGTAAATGTTTGACTTGTTTGAAGGTTAAGGCTGAGCATCAAAGGCCATCTGGCTTGCTCCAGCAACCTGAGATTCCCGTATGGAAATAGGAAGGGATAGCTATGGATTTTGTGACTAAGTTACCTAGGACTAGTAGTGGGCTTGACACAATCTGGGTCATTGTGGACCGATTGACTAAGTCTGCTCATTTTCTACCTATGCGTGAGGATTATAAGATGGAAAGGTTGGCTAGATTGTATTTGAATGAGATAGTTGCTAGACATGGTGTGCCAATCTCGATTATATCGGATCGTGATAGTCGTTTCACATCAAGGTTTTGGCAGTCAATGCAAGAGGCATTAGGAACTCGTTTAGACATGAGTACGGCTTATCACCCTCAGACCGATGGTCAGAGTGAGCGTACTATTCAGACTTTGGAAGACATGCTTAGAGCGTGCGTCCTAGACTTCGGAGGGAGTTGGGATGTTCATCTTCCGTTGGTTGAGTTTTCATATAACAATAGTTATCATTCTAGTGTGAGATGTGCTCCGTTTGAGGCATTGTATGGTAGAAAGTGTCACTCGCCAATTATGTGGGTTGAGGTTGGAGAAGGTCAGTTGATAGGACCTGAGTTAGTGTAAGCGACTACTGAGAAGATCTCGCAGATTAAGGATAGACTTAAGGCTGCGCGTGATCGTCAGAAAAGTTATGCTGATAAGAGGAGGAAGCCTCTAGAGTTTAGTGTAGGTGACTATGTCTTGCTCAAAGTGTCGCCTTGGAAAGGTGTGGTGCGCTTTAGGAAGAAAGGGAAGTTAGCACCTAGATTTGTTGGACAGTTTGAGATTATTGAGAAAGTAGGCCATGTGGCCTATCGATTAGATTTGCCTGAGGAATAGAATGGTGTTCATGACACGTTCCACATGTGGAACCTTAAGAAGTGTTTGGCTGATCCAACACTGAAAGTGCCTTTGGATGAGATTCGAGTTGATGCTAAGTTAAATTTTGTGGAAGAACCTATGGAAATTTTGGAAAGAGAGTTTAAGAAGTTGAAGCGTAGTAGGATTGCCATCGTCAAGGTTCGGTGGAATTCAAAATGTGGTCCTGAATTCACGTGGGAACATGAAGATCAGATGAAATTGAAGTACCCGCATTTGTTTAGTGATGTTAGTAGTTAAATTTCAGGGACGAAATTCTTTTTAGGGGGTAGAATGTAACCTCTGCCCTTTTTGTGTTCTCATTATTTCATATATAGTCCTTTGACTTTTGACTTTTGTTAGTTTATTCAAATTTTATACCGTGTTGACGGTGGTGATTTTTATGAAAATCATGGTGATTTTATGAGTATTGTGATGAATTGTGGTTTATGGTGATTAATAATCCATTTTGGAATGTATTATTGTGTTATTTGTATTCCGGGTGGTTTGACCCGTGAATTTTGAGAAATGCTGAAAAACGAGTCTGACACGTCCGTTAATGTCCAAATTGAGTTTTGAAGGGTTTAAAGTGAAAATATGTCATGTGAATACTCTAGGTTAATGGAAAAGTATTTTTAAAGTGAATAAAAATGCTAATTAACTTTGGGGTAAATTTTACGGTTGAGTTTTACGAGCTTTTAAGTGATTCGACATGAAAAGAAAGGCCCGAGACCACTTAGGATCCTTTGGCCGGTTATGGGAAGTGTAGGGAACAAAACGGCTAAATTTTAGCAAGTGTGTCCTAAGGTGTGTACACTTATATTTCTTTTCACCTCATTTTCACTCATTCTTATCATTTTTAAAAAAAATCAAAAACACACACACTTGTGTGTGTATATTCGGCCGAACTCAACACAAACAAGAAACACATAAATTTTTAAAGATTGATCAAGAAAACATGAAGACATAAATATTTGGGGTTGATTCTAGTGTTTGGTTATTCATTTAAACGTTTGGGTTGTCCGGTTCATGTCGAAATCTACAAATTTGAAGATTTTCTTATAAGTTTTCAAATTTAAATTTCGTTTGTCCTTTTGGGTTTATTTTGATGCATAGATGTTAGTTGTACAAGTTGATCGTTGTGAAAATCGATTTTTGGAAACGAAATAGATGATTTAAGGGGTGTTTGGTTCGTGAATAGTAAAAAGGAAAAAGAGGGATTTTGTAGTTTTGATGTTGTGGTCGTGATGGTTGAATAATATATGATGCTAGAATGTGTATTTTTGATAGTAGCTTATATAGCTTATTCGGGCTTATTTTTAAGTTATTTCTTGGCTTATTTGGGGCTTATATGCCACGGTTTTTTATCAAGATCACTAGGGAAGTGATTTTTGATTATTTTTGTGTTATGGCATATGTTGTGGACTATTTTTGAGGCTTATGGTATTAACCAAAAGCGAAATATAGCTTAATAGCTTATTTTCAAGCTTAATATACGTATTTTGGAGTTTATGGACTCATGACCCAATAAGTCTATTTGAGCCGCGGCTTAATGGGTTTTCTCTTCCTTAAGAGTCTCTTTTGATCTCTCTCCTGTAACATCTGCTTTTCTTTTTTTGAACCCATTAGAATAAAATCCTTGAAAGAATCTTTGATGGATTCTTGTGAACTTTATCATATGTTCCTTCATTTGTGGATACTTTGTTTTTGTAAATTCTTGTATCCTTGACCCTTTAAGAAGCTCATCATTTGATTCCGTTCTTGTGTAAGAGATGTAGGTTTCTTCGAAATAGTCTTTGGTTTTGGTTTCTTCAAATCTTCCAACCTTTTTCTCTCTTCTTTTGTATCCCATTCTGCTTGAACCTTTCTAGCAACTTCCTCATCATGTGCAGTCTCCAAAGCTCTGATTTGTTGAAGAGTTAATTTTTCTATTGGGCTTCTTCAACCAAATTTCCCTTTAACCCTTTTTCTTTTGGGGTCGGAGTTTGAGTTGGCTGTTGAGGTTGAGATTGCATAGGACCAGGAATGCTTAAGCCTCTTGTTCTATTGAGATCAGCAAGAAATTCATCATCTTTGAATTGTTCTTCAGACTCTTCTTCTTGAGTTGGACGAATTGAACTTGAAGGACCTGCTTCATCATCAAAATTTAAAGTCCTTGGAGTATACAACCTTTTGGCCTAGCAGTACTTTGATCCTTCTCCAAATCTAATCTTCAGTATCCCCACTTTCTTACTCAGTAAGTATCCTTTTCTTCTTCTTAATCACCTGTTTTGTTTCATCACTCTTCCTTTCTAAGGTCAGGAAGTAACAAATAACAACATCTGTAGCATCAAAATCTTCATAAACAAAGGTTGTATGGTTATGGTCATCTTGATCATGATGCTCTTCAGACAAATTACCTTCATCTTTATTCCTCCCCAGTTTGACTGAAGACACCTTCTTCTTTTGCTTCTTTCCTCTTTTCTTAAGCTTCTGACTTTTCACCCAAAGAATGTGATGTTTGACCAATGGCTTTACCCCTTTTGACAGTTTCTTGAGTTTGGCCTTTAGCTTGTGAATCTGTTTGGCTTGAGAAATGGTTTGCTTCTTGAGCCTCCTAACCTCCCTGTTTAAAGCATATAGATCCAAAAGTCCCTCATCTCCTCCAGATGTTTGAGACTCATCTGTGGGAGTATAATCATTGGGAGATTGTGGAATATCAGCAGCACCTTGAGCTTCAGCAGTACCTTGGAAGTCAGCAGTACCTTGGAAGTCAGCAGTACCTTGTAGAATACTAGCTTGAGCAGCACTTTGAGTAGGGGTACCTTGAGCATCCCTTGGAGAACTTTCAGCCCTAGAATGAGTACTCTCACTATGTGCTTCCTCTGCTGCTAATGCTGTTATGACCTCTAACATTGGTGGAGTCAAAGGTGTAATCCTACCTGAGAACTTAGGACTATTCTTTCTCATAAAAGTAAAGACCTTAGAGGGAAGAGTAACTGATGGTAGAAAAAAATTCTGGAGGGACACTGTTACTCCATCTAATTGCTTGAACTGTTTCTGTTCTGTACTTAATGCGTTCAAAAAACAGTTTGAATGATCTAGTGATACTTTGAGAATAAGGTTTACATTGGCAATATTTCCTAGGCAATTCCATTATAATCATCAAAAGAAAATTAAAATTTGGTTGGCTTTGCTAAGTAATCATTCCAGAGCTGATTGCTATGTTAGTCCCAAAATGTTCCCATGATTGTACTCTTGGACTAAGACAGTGAAGTACAGTCATGAACTAAATATTCCATGAGGGTCCTAAATAGAGGTTTAGAATAAAAGTAAGTTGTGCCAAATTACCCTATGCCTATGTTTTGAGCGAGTCCCAAAGAACTTGCGTTGGAAAACAGTCAACACCATCATGTATCAATAGAATAGTAGATCAGCCCGATATGGTTTCTCTGAAATCAAAACCTTTTTCCAGTACCATTGCGCGAATATAGGCACTTCATTAATTTGAGCTTAGAAAAGTGTAGCCAAAATTGTTAAAGCCCGGATCCTATTAGATCAGGATCAAATAACAAAGAATAGTTAAATTGGAGCATCCAGTGAGATAAACAACTATTTGATGAAAATTGCACTTATGCTCAGTCTTCTCCCACAAGCAATCATGTTATGTTTGTTAAAGGTGAGAATATTAGCCATTGGATATGAATATTGATGTGGTCGGAGGTTGTATTATTAAAAATTTTGCATAAAAGAATTGAAATGATGAGAAAGGATGCAATTCAATTGGAGATTTATAGGTCCTTGCGTGCCGGATAACAAAGAAAGTTAACCGTTGTAAATACGTTTTTATCTCAAAAACGTATGTTTGGGGACCGGTTTGACCGAACGTTGAACAAATACTTAGTGGTCTAAGCAGTACTTTCTTAAGTACGGAGCTAGTACTTTGAGTTGCTAAAGCAGTATTTTCAAACCTAAAAGTTTCCAACGCAAAGTTGTCACTCACAACCTGCAATTTATCAAAAAATATCTCTTCAAAATCATTAAAACTTTGAACAAATCATTTCATATCCTTCCCCGTATGCGTAAACAATAGTGCTTCCAAAGATTCTTTAACCAGAACAATCGTCACTTGAATACCAGAACTTTACATGTAGTCCTCCCTCAAACGTAAGTATGCGTTCATACATTACACAATGGTTACCCACCAAAAAGTTAACATCTTGCCAAGTCAAGCATTTTGGTGGAGTAAATCTGCTTACATTGTCACCAGTGACCAACAAGCAGTACTATTTCCTATTTACTCCTCTCGACGGAAACAAGACCAAATAAATCCATATGGAGCAATTAATTTCTAAAGGTTCTCTGACGTTCTTTCTTCAATCATCTTGCAAGGAAGCCCTGTGCTGTTTACTTTCTACATGCAGACATGAAATGATCATGCTTGATGTACTAGAAGGTAAACCTACCTATAACCAGATTGCTTTTAACCAATTTGTTAATATTCTTGAAAAAAAGCGGTTTACATGCCCCAATCTTCTGTGCATAGACAGCTTAATCCTTTTGTTGTTCGTTGCCTTTGCAAACCAAACAAGTTACTCCTCCAGAAGGAAATAATATTCTTTTTAATCCAGACTGTATACATCTTCTTTCTTGAGCTCTAAGTATCACCAGATCTTCATCAACAAACTTAAAAACTTTGGAGATAGATAAGACATACCTATCAGTGAAGAAAACATTATGCTTCTTATTACAGATTTGAGAAACAAGATAGGAAGATTTGAACTTAAGCTCCTCCACATAGACTGAATTTCTCAATGTCTATGCAATGTGATGTCTCTTGATGGTTCATTTTCCCGTGTTCTTCCTCCTTTGGATCATTTCCAAAAGCCACTAACACTTTGGAATTCTTTAAAATAGACAGTTGTCTCTTGTCTATGTCATACTTCCAGAGTAACCACTGTTCAATTTATAGCATAATTTTAATATCTTCTTCTGGCTTAACTGTACCAAACAATTAAAGAATTAGACTCTTTTAGGGGACCAGTATAACTGACTTTGGATACCTAATGGAGTTACCTACTCAAATTGCTTGAGTGTTGTAAGACTCCATTATCCCTAATTCACAGGATCTAGATAAGCCCCTTTTGTCTCCATTGTTGGTATGGGATTATCATGGCACTCCCTTTGACACTTACATTTTGTGGAAGTACGCTTGTGAATCCAACGTACTTTCTTTCTTAACCCATAGAGAGTTCATATTTTCTTGGGTCTTTGTGGGTCTAATGGAGGGGTCCTTGTGGTTAGAAGACCTTGTTGATGGGTGATAAAACTTGTTGGTTATTGGTCTTATATTATCCAATCCTTGGGATTAATAAGTTATATACCAGTCAACTTTGTGAAAGTACTGCTTGATGGTACTCTTGGTCTAGCAGTACCTTGATAAAACACATTAGCAGTACTTTTTAAAGGTACTGTTTGTGTCATTTTTGGTTTGGCAGTACTTTTCAACCCTTCCCTTGTAAGTACTGCTGATGGGGGTAAAAGACCTCTTTTGGGGAGGGTACCTAGGGTTTCTGAGTAAGTACTATGGTTCCCCTATTGATGTTGTTCATGACTGCGTCTTGTTGTCCCTTGAAACCATGCGTTTCCCTTAGAGTTTTATGGCGTTTGGGTTTGTTTGAAGGTTCTTTGGATAAGGTCACATCTTTGAATTAGGTGATTAGGGACTGTAACATTACAAAAACATGTTTTACCCCCTTTGTGCCCAAGTCCTTTTTCCTAGATCCTTGACCAACACTGTTTTGACTGTTAGGTGACCTGTTTTCGAAAGATGTTTCACTATTTTCTGAGTTCAAAACAATTTTCTTTTGAATTTCTAAAAAGTTTAAAACAGTCTCTTCATCATCACTATCAACCCAATCTTCAATAATGACTTTATTTCTATCAATTTCTGGTTGACTAGACTTTGTATTCTCTTGATTAACGGACTTATTCCTAATGACTAGTTCAATTTCCTGTAAAAGGAGACATTTGCCCTAGGTGGTATGATAGTACTTGTAGGTGGAGGTACTGCATGGAATCCTTTTGCCTTTTGAAAGTTTGGATACAAAGATTCAGTCGAATTTGTATTCCCAGATTTGAATGTGTCCTTTCTTACCTACTACTAGAATTCATCCCCAAAAATCCTAGACATGATTTATCAGACAAATATCTTTGTTTGTTTAGACTTTCATTTTGAAGTAAGGAGAATTTGTCATATTTCAAGTTTCTTCCTTGAATCATCTCTTTCTTTTAAGATTGAATCTAGTACTTTTGTTTTTCTTCTAGTTTAAAATCCCTCAACTTTAAGTCATATTCCATCTGTTCATACTTATCACCCCATGCATATTCATTCTTTTCATGTGTTTTAAGTTTGCTTTTATATGACTTAAGTCATTTGATTTCCTAGCATTTCAGACTAACCTTTGAAATTGTCCTTTTTCAGTTTGATAGTTTTCAAGCAACTTTTTATAAGATTTACTACATTTGGAATAGTAAGGTACCTCTGGGTTTGTAGCCATCAAGGCTAGAGACACTAGTGTATCATCAGCTTTATTGCTCCAGTCAAAATCACCAAGTCCATCTTGTCCAAAGTGCACATGTTCTGCATCATTATCAATGCTCCAATCATTCTTCTTCAAGTTCAGGTCAGTGCCATCAAAGCAAATGTCACTGGTTCAGCATCAAATTCCTTGGTTCCAGTCAATATCTTCATTGTTGTCTGGTCGCCACAAGGCTTTTGAGTGTTTGAATTTCGATAGCCCACATATCTTCTTTTCCTTACGACATTTGCTCTGTTTCCTGATATTTAGTAATCTGCTCTCCTAGCAAAATGAGGTCCCAATTTTGACAATTAAAGCATTCGATCTTTGACTTGTCAAAAAGTGATTCCCATTCTTTGTGCTGAGGTCAATGGGTTCTTCCTGTTTTTTTTATAAATTCCTTATCCTTGCAGTTATATAGCCACCTGCCATCGAATGTCATTTTTCCATTGCATCTCATCAATTTGCAGACAGGTTCTCATCTGGAGGTTGTAGCATTAAGTGGCTTTGTTTGACAAAGGAAAGACATAGATTTCATCTGAGTGGGAAGCACAGTTAGGAGCAGTTTGCACCTTGCTTGAGGCAGCCTGAGTATATCCTTTTGGGATATTTTCTGGGTCAGCAGTACTTTGTTTCAAAGTACTGCCTTTGATTTCAGTGGATTAGAAAAAGCAATATTTTGTTGAGCTAAATTTGAAACACCGTCTCAATTTCATGCTCATACTACTTCAAGTTGTTGTAGAGATCATCAAACTCAATTCATCCAGTCAGGTTGTCCCGAATCATTTGTAGCAAAACTACATGCCACTCCAGATTGGTAGGCTTCTTAGAAACATTTCAAATTCGCATCTTCATTGGGACACTTTAGCATCATATAATTCAAGCATACTAAGAATGTTCTGAAACCTTTCGTATGCTGAATCTAGCTCTTCTCTAGATCCGATAGTAAACGTCTCGAATTGTTGTTTCAAAAGATTCTTTTGCATCTTCTTTGATGCTTCATTACCTCCAAATCTTGCTTTTATGGCTGACCATAAAGTTTTTGCATCTTCAGCATCATGAAAACTGAGAAGATGTCTATCAGGTATTGCAGAAAGCAATATGTTAAGAGCTTTCTCATTGTTTCTTCTTGCGTTGGCAGCAAGTGAAGTTTTTGGTGCTGACGAGGATGCAGGATCAGTTGTGGCTTGGTCTCCATTGGTGATTATATCCCATAGTATATGATCAGTGATGGCAATATACTGTCGCATCTTCATGGACCATAGGTCATATTCACCCTTCTTGATCATTGGGATTCTTAGTGCAGTGACTGATGAGGTGGGAGGGATAGGATCAGCTTCAGACATCTTTTGGAGTTTGAAAGATTTCGAATGATTAAAGTTCTTCTAGATCAGAGTCTCTACACAGGCTCTGATACCACTTGTAGGATCGATATACCTTAGTATAATAAGCCTTTAGCCTGTAAAGGATGTTACTTCCTTGAATAAATCCAAGTCGATAACAATGAAACACTGATGTAATACAATTAACTATGCGGAAACTAGTTAACAGTATCAAGAAGAACACACAATAGTTTATCCAACGATTTCTATTATAACCCTTTTGAATCTGCCTAAGTTGCAGATCCCTAATACAATACTAATCTCTAATACTTTAGCTAATATTTTTGAGACTCTTCTCTCTATGCTTTTGTGTGTCTTTCTAAAGCCTTCCTAGAGATCCTTTTATAGACGTAAGGATAACCCTAGTAAGTTTACAATTCTTGTTTAACACGAAAACTAATTCTAATCATTCTAAAATTACAAATACATAATTATCCTTTGATTATCCTTTATCTTCGGCAGTACTTTGACTCTCCTTTAATACAAAGGCAGTACTTTGAATGTACTGGCAGTACTTTGACTTTCAGACTTGTATTTCCCAACAATCCTCCCCTAACTTGAATTCCACTTGCTTGACTTCAAGTTTCTTGATAGTTGGTCTTTCTTGTTCAGCATCTGTCTGTCTTGTCATTGTAGCAATACTAGCCTTTAATCTTTTAAGCTTCATCTTCTGAGCAGTATCTTGTATACAATCTGTTTGAGTATCTTGAAATGAAACCTCTTGTCTTGAACATATACATTTCTTCAAAAATTCTTTGTCTTTGCATCAAACATAAATGGTTTTTATGAGCCTTTACCAAGTAGCCATTCACTCTTGGGCTAGTCAGTTCTTTGGTACCTAGAAAAGGTAATAATCCATGGTAAACTGAAAACCACTTCAACACTCAGAACATGAATCATAGTGTGTTGAATACTATATGACTTTTGGTAAGTGGCTCGCGCAAACTCACCCCTTAAAACCTATCTATATATGATATAAATACACCAAGGGACGAAATCACGCTAGCCTGATGCCCATAGAACTTGGAAGTTTTGACGTCATAATTGGTATGGATTGGTTGTCAATGTATCATGCCATAATAGCTTATGCTGAGAAGATCGTTCGTATTACCTGGGGAAAGTGAAACCTTTATTAGTCCATGGTGACAGAAAGAACAATCCTCAAGAATCAATGAAGTGTTTGAAAGCATCCTCCTGGTGATTATGAAGCTTTTAATGAAGAAACTTGATGATTTTAGAGATAAATATCAAGTTTAGGGGAGGATTGTTGGGATTAAAAGACTTCATGATGATCTTGAAGTTACTACTGCTAAGGTTTGTGTTATTGCTGCTAAGTGTAACTTAGTACTGCTAGTGTAACTTAGTACTGCTAGTGTATATTAGTACTGCTAGTTACTACTGCTAGTATATGTTAGTACTGCTAGAGTAAAGTTAGTATTGCTGGTGAAGATTGAAGAAAATATTCTAAGTAGTTACTACTGCTTGTACGCAGTTAATGCTGCTGGTGTATATGTTACTACTGCTTGTTAAGAGTTAATGTTGCTGAAAGATTACAATTGCTGAAAGATTACAACTGCTGAAAGATAAAGATTGCTTGAAGATCAAGATTACTTATGAGATAAGGATCGTTATTTATAGAATATATCTTTGAGAATAATCTGAGTTTTAGGAATATATTGTAAATCGACTAGGACTCCTTGGTGTATAAAAGGAGGTCCTAGGGCATAGAGATATTATAATCCAGAAATCTAAAAATCTTTTGTTTTGATATCATTATGGCTTCAAGGTTTTATAACCTTAATACTATTTAGAGTATTCGTGTTAATATATTTAAGCTTTGTTTGTTAATCTGTGTGTTCATTAGAAGTATTGTTCTATTGCATATTCTTCTTATTGATCAAAGAATAGATTTCGCATAATTTTTGATATATTTTACAAAGTTTCTATCATTGTTGTGTATGATTTATCTTGCATAACTAAACCTTAGACAAGCTAAGGAATTCAAGATCCATTCAAGTGGGATCAACACAAGAGCATTAGTATATGCTGGTGTGATGACTAGCGGGGATGCTAGGTCATGGTACATGATTAGAGGGGATGCTAAGTCATGAGGTTTTGAGTGTTTTGTATATATTCATTGTCATATTGCACAATTGTCCACTGTTTGAAAGTATTGGCACGGCAACTGGGTTTCTTCCAACTTACGAGCTCACCAACATTATTGTTGACCTTTTCGAGTATCATTTTCAGGTGAAGTTAATGATCAGTAAGGTTGTGATGCAGACTATCAGACTTTAAGAGTATCCTGCATTGATCATGTTTTGAGAGGTTTTGAATTTGGTGTTTGTTTGAACTTAGTTCTTTGAGGTTTGGTTGAGACTAGTATGGACCCCTGTGTGGGCTTTCGGTTGTAATAATTGGTGACTATTTGATGTGTTCTTGATCGGGACTTCACTCAAGTGTGTACTTGATGTGTAAGATCATCATGACACTTTTCATTAATGCATTTTAGATTTCTCTATTTTGTATCTTGTGTTATGATTGATCATTCTTTGTCGCATACCCGTGTTTTTGCCTATGTCCGGGTGTGACAGATTGGTAATGAGAGCCAGGTTATAGAGAACTAGGTGGGTTGGCCTAGACTATAACCTAAGAACCTTCATATAGTTGCATTGTGGGATCTATGTGCGCAGTGTTCCGCTTATACTTGCTTATGTGGTTATATGGTATAGCGTATTAGAAAAGTCAATCATTGAAATGTATGATCCTAATACTGGGTATAACTGGGAAAGGATGCGACTATAAGTACGGTGGCCAACGTAGTTATAAACGTATCATGACTCATGTGTATTTAGTAATATCGTTCACACAAATCGGTGTTGACAACTTAGGACCGTATTATGCATATTATATAGTATACTAAGTTATCCTATACATATTGACCTTCTCGCCTACCTAACGTTACCTATGTCCTCCCTCGTGTAGATAATGCAGCCAAGAATGACGACACGAAGTGCGGGCCAGGCAACTATCGCATTACAAGGAGGAAGGACGGGTGGACGGACTGGTAGAGGAGGTGGTAGAACTAGAGGTCGATCTAGTGATCAGGGTAATGGTATAATTGATGGTCAAGGTGGCCAAGTAGGTGGTCAAGGTAGTGAGATGAATGATGGTGTTGACGGAGTTCCCGACTTCTCTACTATCATTGCACAACAGTTACAGAATTTACTTTCCACTATTGTAGCCCAAGTAGGCGACCAAGGTAGAGATCAGGGGAATGGTAAGAATCAAAATGGCAGTGCCATCAATGACAACATCCAGGGTGATGTTAGGAATGTCATTGAGAACAACGACCGTAGGGGTTGTACCTATAAGGAGTTCTTAGCTTGTAACCCAAAAGAGTATGATGGTAAGGGAGGTGCTATAGTTTATACACGTTAGATTGAGAAGATGGAGTCGGTTTAGGATATGAGTGGGTGTAGGGATAATCATAAGGTGAAGTACACTATAGGATCTTTTGTTGGTAAGGCTCTTACATGGTAGAACTCTCAGATCTACACACGAGGTCGAGAAGCCGCTGTAGGTATGTCATGGGAAGACTTTAAGACATTGACTAGGGAAGAATTTTGCCCGAGTAATGAGATGCAAAAGTTAGAAACTGAGTTCTGAAATCACGCCATGGTTTGGGCTGGCCATGCTGCGTATACGGACAGATTCCATGAGTTGGCTAGGTTAGTTCCTCACTTAGTTACCCCTGAGAACAAAAGGATTGAGAGGTACGTGTATGGCCTTGCTCCACAGATTCGAGGAATGGTGGCGGCAACAGAGCCAACGACCATTCAAAAGGCTGTGCAGATTGCTAACACACTAACTGATGAAGCCATTAGGAATGGGTTAATAAAAAAGAACCCTAAGAAGAGAGAAAATAAGGGAGAACCTAGTAAGGATAGGAATGGAAGGGATGATAACAAGAGAACTAGGACTAGAAATGCTTTTGCTACAACCACAAACCATGTTAAGAGAGAGAACACGGGCATGGCACCCAAGTGTACTACCTATAACTTTTACCATCCACCTGAGGCACCCTGTTGCACTTGTTTCAACTATAACCGCCCAAGACATCTTGCTAAGGATTATAGAGTGGTGCTTAGGAATGTGAACCCAGTGAATGCTAGGAATCCAACAACTACTCGTGGAGCATGCTTTGAGTGTGGAGGTACCGATCATTTTAGGGCAGCATGTCCTAGGTTGAACCAAGCACAAAGACATGGGGATGTAACATTTCACATTTTCAGGTCATTTACGACTTCATTTATTCCATTATTTATTTTTAGAGTTTTACGTGTTCGCTTTTAATTATTATCGTATAGTTAAATCGCGTAAACTAAAAATCAACATTCAACATAAACGAGCACCAAAAAATTAAATTTTACGTCAAGCAAGTGTTATATAATTATTATGAGAATAATTATTAACTTTTCACATTTTATTTTTATTGGTTACATAAAACATTTACGTTTCGCAATAAAATACATTTAGGCATACCCGGAAGCACCAATACCCATCTATACTCAAACAAATACCCATTTTTATACCCAATACACAAAAATAAATTAAATCATTTCTATATTACAAACCACCTAGGCTGGTTCTATCAAATGGGAAAACACAAAACCAATTCAAATTATACTTCTAGAAATAAGGCACGTGCTTAACTACTCTTACAACTCCAACTTTCCATAAATTGTCAAATCTTGTATCCTTTGTCTTACACCTTGTACCATTACCACTTCTTAACCCTTGTTTTGCAAATGGCTTGAGAAATACTCCTAGTATTTAAGGATGTACCATGCAAGACTTTCTCATTCATAACAACTAGCAAAATAAATCAAACATAAAGTTCTCTCTACTCTACTCAAAACCCACGGCTCACTTAAGCTTTTTAGGGTGTTCATAGTGTTGATTTTTCAAGAGTAACAAGCATACACACATCATTAGGGTTCGTAACTAAGGTGTTGCAAGGTGGTTTGGAAGCTTGAGTATAGATTATTTAAGGGTTTGATTCAAGAAGTAATCTAGGGTTTTTATGGTTTTCTTGGAAGAAATTTAGGTTTAAGCTTAGGTATAAGCTTGTGTTCTTCATTTTCCTACATTCACATAAGGTCTACTTGAACCCTAATCTTTCTATTTATTCATTTACTTATTTTACATACTTGTTATTATGTTAATCACCACCTAGGTTTTATTTGATGATTTATGAGATATTACAAAGGCATGTATAATTCAAATCCTATATCATGTATGGTGAAATAACACTTAAAATGGAAGTACACATTTCATATAAATGTAAATTAATTTATAAGTTTAGTTTGTAAATTAATTTGTGTTGAAAGTTTTATTTATAAAAGTTATGTACAAAGATCATAAGGACTTGTTATACATGGACATATTCATGGACAAATTATAGAGGACTTAATATATATCAAGTTATGCTATTTAATAAGTTAGAGGACTTGTAATGGTTTAATAAAGTGAAAAGTATATAAAACAAGTGTATAAAACTAATTATGTACAAACTTAAATACCTACTGTTTGAATTCATGTATAAAAGTATACATCTTATGTTTTATTCAATTAGTACTTATTACAAGGATCGTAAGCACATAAGGAACTTGAAAAACCGTGCTATAACGAAAAAGATATGGCATTTTTAAGTTTACAATAATTAAAGGTATAAAAGTATTTTTATAAAAGTTATTTTATAAAATCTTCACTGTTTAAGATCTGATAAATTAAGGGGAATATTTTATAAAGATAGTACTTTTCATGAGGAATCCAAACATGTAAGAAACTCGAAAAATGAATTTAAAATGAAGGTGATACGTTATTTACAAGTTTAAGTTAAAAAGTATTTTTATAAAAGTAAATTTATAAAAATGTGTTACTGTTCACGACAGTGTACTGTTGGGAATTAATTTTCCTAAATAGAGATTTTAATTACAAAGACGTGGGCATAGGAATCACTAGAAACCGATTTAAAACGAATAAGATACGAGTTTTGCAAGATTTAAGTTTTTAAAAATACTTTTATAAACTGTTTTGGAATTACTGAGTTCGGCACAAATTTTTATGCAAACATAGGATGTTTTATTTAAATAGTTTATTTCATCATGATTCCTACATATAAAGAACAAGCGAAACGGATGAAATATGAGTAAGTTATGACTTTTTGCAAGGTTACGACGATTAATTATATAAAAATAGTTTTATATAATTTTATAAAAACAATAAGCTATTGTTCATCAGAAGTGAAAATATTATAAATATGATATTTTGATAGATTTTCTTAATACGAAGCCATGGATATAAATAACATGAAAAACGGAGTTTAAACAATACAGATATAAGGTTTATGAAACCGTATGCACTATTTTTACTTTTGTGTACTATTTTATAAAAATAAATAAACTAATTATATAATGTCATTATATAATCAATAATAATATTAAAACGTGTATTATTAACAAATAATTAATTGTGGGACAAGAATAACATTTTATTTTACTGGTACAAATACATATACCTTTATTCAATAAAGTACGATTTAAACTTTGTTTTGACATTTTAAACTAAACAAAAACTATTAGGTGGTAGTGTAACTATATAACTTGTGATGTAGTATTTATATTAAGTACTTGGTACTCATACAACCTATATTTAATTAGGTTGCCTTTGGTCTTATCCGTAACGTTTTCATTCGCTTGATTCATATACTCAAGTTTATTCACTAAGATGAGTTCATAGCCCCACGTTTTACAATTATAATGATTTACAAGTTTTGGGGTGAGAAACATATGCATTGTTTTATGATTGGATGCAAGTGTACATTTTAACATGATTACATGTTTGCCTAAGTAACGATAACCCATTTGAGCCCATTATCAATACTGTCAATTACTTGTTGTAAGCGCGAATGTTATAAATAGATCTATTTGGGATTGACATCCCCATCCAGGTGAGTAGCTCTCACTGGTGTTACGGAGTGAACCAACAGATGTATACCATGTCGGATTTGGGATGTTTAGGGTTGAACATCATCACGGGCAATGTGGCAATATTTATATTGCATTCATACATGTCGAGCTTCAGTGTCATGAACTTAGGGAAACGTAAATACATTTTATGAT
Source organism: Tanacetum coccineum (assembly GCA_026074375.1). Taxonomy (NCBI): domain Eukaryota; kingdom Viridiplantae; phylum Streptophyta; class Magnoliopsida; order Asterales; family Asteraceae; genus Tanacetum; species Tanacetum coccineum. The sequence continues at coordinate 17,688 of BQNB010094442.1, forward strand.
TGGTGTACAGGTTGCATAATCACGGGGAAAATCTTGTGGTCATACATTATATTTACATAAACCTATGAATTCACCAACTTTATGTTAACGTTTTAAAGCATGTTTTCTCAGGTCAATGAGGTACGAGGTGCTAAGGATACATTAGGGATACTCTTTTGGGGAGTCATGCATAAAAGATTTGGAGTCATTACATCTTGGGATATTTATTATGATCTAAAATCTTTGTTATCAAATGTTGAACAATTTAAGCCGTTGTGCTTTGTATTAAACAATTTTAATAAATCTAATGTATCGTATTTTAAATGACTCTTTTAGAGGTCGTTCTCATATCTTGTGCAATTGATCTATGAAGTAACGCTCTCGGAGACATTATTCCGCTGCGACCCTATTTGGGGGTGTTACAGATTGGTATCTAGAGCCAAGGTTATAGAGAACCAGGTCAAATGTTTTTACTTAGACTATAACTGTTTTTAAATATTGCATCATACAAAGGGATTTTCATGGGACATTCATTCATACAATAGTTGTTGCATTAGTTGGTCATACTAGATGCTTATACGATTCATATACGTGTTCATATTATAGTACGTACATTACTATTAGGGTCTTACATATATATACAAAGATGAGTTTACATTCTTTTATACATACTTTACGATTATTTATATAAGGGTTGTTTTATAGATACTAGAACATTTCTTTAGGCGAGGTAGTACGATAAGCTCGTAGGTCCTAAACGCTACCTAAACATAAGCTATCAAATATGATATGTTACCATCATTTATTTATGCCATGAGCGCATATTCATATTTACCATACATCATCTCACAACACTCTATTTTTGGAGCACAACTTAGATAACTAAACTAATCTCATCTTATCACTCTTTCAACTTTGAAGAACAATGACAACTGTTAATCAAGGGATGAGTGTTGAGGAAATTAAGTAGGTTGTATCCCAACGAGTGGCTAATGCTATCGAGGCTATTGCTATTTATAAGACAAAAACCAACATGGCCCGCAAGTCAATGAGCCAGACCAAACGGGAAGAAAATGTAACACCCCCAAAAATCAGGACAACGCAGCGGAATGGTAACATTGGGGTGCTACTTCAGGGCACAAAACACAAGTCATGGAAAACGACCTCAAAAGAGACGTTTAATAAAATGTCACATTTAATTTAATAAAATGTCAGAGTTAAATAGGTTCCATTTATAATGTATTAGATAACATTGTCAAAACGTCAACAATAATGTTGGTGAATTCATAGGTTTAAGTAAAAAGCAGTATTGAAATAATTTAAGAAATATTTTAGAAGAAAAGTAGCGTTACAACATTTAATAAAAGTGTTATTTCCGAAATCCAAGTAGTGATTCAGTAAATCAAGAAGTATTTAAAAGTGGTACCACAAGATCGAAGTAAATGGTGGACTAAGTACGTATTCCGAAGTCCANGAATGCAAACAAACTCTGGATGTAAGTGCAGGTACATCAATCAATGTTCAGAAGGAACAAAGTCTTGATTTAAGTGCAGGTACCTTATGTAATGTCAACAAGGAAAATCTCAGAGTATGGTTGCTGAAAAAGCTGATATCTCAGAAACCATTGTCAAAGTGGATTCACAGATGATGATACAGAAAAATGACATCTGTTCACAACAGTTCAGGCCTCAATCCTCAATGTCAAATGATGTCTGTTCATAACAGTTCAGGCCTCGAACCTCAATATCAAATGACGTTTGAACAAAATGGTTCAAGCCTTGCTCCACAATGTCAACAGAAGTTCCTACATCAAATATGCTAGTCATGACGTTAACGCCAGAGTTGGAAAGTCTATTTGGTCCTTTGTTCGACGAATATTTCAATGGAGAAAATCAAGTTGTTTTAAAGTCTTCCGCTGTCACTACTACTGATGCATCAAATAAACATCAACAACAACCTGATTCAACTTCATCCACTTCCACTCTAGCTACAACTGTCACTGCTAATGGAAACTTTGATTTGTAAATATTTTTATTCTCTCTTTATTTTTTATTTAAAAAAAAAACCTAGAAAAACAAAATATAAAATCAAAAAAATTTCAAAAAATACCAAAAAGAATCTTCTCGACATGTCTCTTGGAATCGATAACATTTTACGTACTCTAAAGTGTTGAGAGTAACAACGATACGGGCGTGTAAATGAAGTTCGAGCAAGAGTTTCAAATGCTTTCAAAACATGTCATTTCTAAATTTTCTTGATGACTTATGTACACATCAGTGCATAACTCGAACCCGAATGTAATAGGGAAATGTACGCTCTAGTGCACTTACTCTACAAATAGAAGAGAAGTCTTCTATCATGGTTTTTAAAACCGTTTAACACAATTTTCAAAAAGAACTTTCAATGTTAAATTGCCTACAATATAATTTGTGGTATCTTTCCGTAAAAAGTGGTATCTGTTAAAATTGTGTGTTCAACACTCCCTTCCTCAAATAATTTTAAAAAAGTGTGGTTCTTAAAATGTCATTTTTATGTGGATCAATTTTTGAGGGGGAGCTTTTAAAACCAAAGCTTTTTAATGTGTTGGGTACATCTCATAAATGTTAATTTTATGTATCCAAACATATTTCGTGAAATTAAATTGTGGAAATTATAATGTCAAATAATAATATACATTGTTCACTAAGGCATCTCACTTCGTCTTCAATATTTTGTGGTGTCATATCAATTTTTCATTCCAACGTCAAGTTTTAATAAATATTGGTATCCCATATATATTGTTGAAGGGGAGCTATCAGGAAAATGAATTCATGGAATATCGTGGTATAATTTTTCTCCCCATGGAATTTTTCTTGTCATAAATTTTAATCAATTGGTATTTCAAGTACTAAATGTTTTATTATTTAAAATAAGGGGAGAAAATGTGATTAAAATATGATATAGAAGAATGTGATCTTTAAGATTCTAAGTGCAACTCTTTCCTTCATGTGCTAAACAATTTCGAATCTCGGAACACATGTGTATGGGGAGTATTTGAAAATAACAATGTCAGAAAATGGTTTTATGGTTTGATCTTATACCCAACAACGTATTAATTTCATGACGATTCTGAAGTCATAAGGTGGTTAGGTTAGGAATAAGTCCTACGATCCAACCAGAACCGGAGGGATCTACCCAAGGACAATCCATAGTTAGAAATAGCAGTCCTTAGGTATGATTGGAGAAGAATAAGTATAAGGGAATAATGCCGACTAAGATTGAGCTAACACTGGAACAATCACAACAAGGTGTTAGTAATGACGTCTTGGTAAGCATTGAAGGGGTTGAAGAATGAAAAAGAAAAATATGGATAAATGGTGAAAACAAAGCAGCCCTCCCTACACTTTAGGCAGAAACCGGGTCAATACATAATCTATCGGTTTTCACAAAGATGAATTCTGATATTGAAGACGACATCATGGACCCAGTGATGCAATGCACAACCCTTCCCAGCCATTCGAGTTCTCTAATAGAAACCTTTGTCTCATTTTTATGGAGATAACACACGTTTATAATATTGACATCTCACTCTGAGATTGTTAATATTTAATAGGTGGCAGTCAGCTCCAGCCTTTGAGTACCAAAAACAAAGTGCACAAATCGATCAAGAGTCCCAAAAGAGATCAAATTATAAATCTCATTAGGACACAATGTCAAAATACACTTGTTGAACACAATAAAGTTCACAAGTTGTTACAAAGAGTCCTACGCATTATCCTTGAGATCTTGCCAGAACATCCGAGTGATAATTAAGTATTCATAGTGAAGATGGAAATCCTGCTTGAGCCAACATCAAACAAGATCTTGGTAGGTGACTTGCAAGATTCTATATGAATCAAACTTATGTCAACTGGAAAGAAACGATGGTGTGATTCTATGTGAATCAAACTTGTTCTAGTAAAATGAATTGACGACTTAATCAGAAAGATAGTAACTATCTGATTCACTCTTACCGTGTTGTCTGCTTTGAGATGCTCTGGTAACGAGAACGGCTAGTACAGCTGCAAAACCCTGTCAAGAAGATTAAAATGAATTCTATCTGATCATAAGCAGTATTTATACTGATTAACGGGGAACCGTGGTTATTGCAACCGTATTTGACGAAGTAACAAAGACACTTTCGTCCATATCGGTTGTTTATTACTAACCTTTTAAATGCAGATTCATACGTTGGTGTTGCAATCATGTACCAGCGAAGTCGGATTCATTACCACATACTCATACTCGAGATCTAAATGTCAATCATTTAGCATCAAGATTGTTGATCCTAAACTTCCTTGAAGATCTTCAAAGTCAAATCAAGAATCTCATTTTGGGGAGATTGTTAGCCTTATGTTCATATAAGTCAAACAAGAATGCAATAAGTATGAGTATGTCGGTCAAGAGCACAAGTTGATCAAGAAAGTCAAATCAAGATGATTCAAGTCAAGGAGATGATGCAAGATAAAGATCTTAAGAACTCATAGTCAAAAGACGAAGGCTCAAGATCAAGATCACAAAGCATGAATGAACAGAGCCATTACAAACAAGAAAAGACCAAGACAAGACCAAAGAAGGAGAAGCTCAAACGTCATATCTTCAACATCGAGGAAGATAAAGTCAAATCAAAATAACCTCCATCAATAACGTCAACGTTGGGGAGATCAAATAAGTCCTCAACATTGGGGGACATTGTTAGCCTTAATTATATTAAGTCAAACAAGAATGTTATCGGTCTTATTAAGTCAAACTAGGTCTTGTAATGTAATAGGCTAGTCGGGTATTAACGGGCTTGGATTGTAAAATAATCTTGTCCGTGTTTAGGGCTCAAAGCCTAAGTTAAGCCAAGCTCGACCCATTTAGAAATCCCATGTGCCAACTAGAAGGCTAAGGGTATAAAAGGACCCTCTCCACACATGGAGAGGGTGTTGGTCATTTGTGTATGTGCTTTCACATGTGTAAAAGATCCACCATCTATCTCTCTTAATCTAATATTCTACCTTTTCCCTTTCTCTCTTTTCTTCTTATTTAATTCGGCTTGTTGTGCTTATTTGGTGTGCTTATTATAGTTGTGTAAGGATAACTAGTGGGATAACACAACAAAACACCAAACAAACCTTTAAATTCTCAATCATCCACCTTTGTCTTGATAGAATCACTTGCACATCAACTGTTAGTGCAAATGATATATCAATCTTTTCAAACAACCTCTCGTCAACATGTTCCTCCTTTAGTCTCTCTCATCCTTTCCTAATTTTTGGCTCTATGGAATCTCTTTTTCATTCTCATCCAAGAGCATATCGTCTTCATTTTCGTCTTTTCATTTTTTATCCTTTTAAAGTATATATTTTGGCATATCTCGCCAAGATATTAAGTGTAATTCGTCTCCATTTAAAAAGTCATCCTCATAATATTTTTGTGTCAACCAATAAAGGGTGAAAGCTATAGATACGCAAGATAGTATTTTCAAAAGACTGAAATACGTAACCAACTAATTATATTACCAGTATCCTCAAAATGCTTTCAAATTTTGATCGATATATGTAATGTAACCTGCTACCAGCAGGTTACCAGGTTTACCCCTTCAAAAATTTACATGAATGGTCCATGTGGCTTGAGTTGACTTTCACTTTTAGTCCGTTGACTTTTTTTTCAATTTAGAAATTTTTTTTCCACTTAAATTTTTCTTACTTTTTTTTTCAATTAATTTTTTTTTAATTTTTCTTAATTTTTTTTTCACTTTTACAACTTTTTTTTTTCAACCGCTTCCATGACTAAAAAAAATTTACTTTCTTTTTTCCTTAATTTTTTTTAAAGTTGCGTAAAGTAAAAGTATAATAAGTGTCAAAAAAATTAGTGTCAATTTTTTTTAAGTTGCGTAAAAAATTAGTGTCAAATTTTACAACTTTTTTAAAGTTGCGTAATTTTTTTTAAGGTTGAAAAAAAAATTAGTGTCAAAAAATATGAGTGTCTTTTTTACGCAACAAAAAAAAATTGACACTAATTTTTTTTTTATACTTATTATACTTTTACTTTACGCAACTTTAAAAAAAATTAAGGAAAAAAAAAAGTAAAATCTTTTTTTTAGTCGTGGAAGCGGTTGAAATAAAAATTAAGAAAAAAAAGTAAAAAAAATTAATTGAAAAAAAAAGTAAGAAAAATTTAAGTGGAAAAAAATTTCTAAAGTGAAAAAAGTCAACGAAGTAAAAGTGAAAGTCAACTCAAACCACAAGGACCATTCATGTACATTTTTGAAGGGGTAAACCTGGTAACCTGCTGGTAGCAGGTTACATTACATATATCGATCAAAATTTGAAAGCATTTTGAGGATACTGGTAATATAATTAGTTGGTTACGTATTTCAGTCTTTTGAAAATACTATCTTACGTATTTATAGCTTTCACCCAATTAATAATTGATAGATTGTGTTTTCTTTTCTAGATTATGGTATTTTAGGGGGTGTTTGTTTCGGCTTATATTTGGGCGTATGAGCTTATTTGATTTCGGCTTATATTTCATAAGTCTCATATTTTTAGCTTATTTTGAGATTTGTGGGTTTATATAAGTTTATTACTATATGATAAACATATATAAGCTTATAAGTCTCAAAATAAGAACGCACCCGTGAACTTTAACTTATTTTATGACTTTCTATATACAACAAACTTTATTTACACTAATATGCGTTCGCGTGGGCATATTCGATTTGGAACATTGGTCGAAAAAATGATCACTACAAAGATCGTCGAATTCTAACAAAACAGCTCAATATAATGCATTGGCTTCGTACTGACATGCGTACAATTTTATAAAAAATGTTGAATTTTAATATATATATTTAAAAAAAACGTATTTTCAAAACGCACCCCGAACTTTAGCCTATTTACGATTTTTTATATATAACAAACTTTATTTATCAAATTTGGAGCGCATATCTATCGATTCATTCAGAAAAAAAATGTTACTGAAAAGATCGTCGAATTGCGAACGAAACACGCTCATTATTACAATGCTTCTGACATGCGTACGACTTTGTAAAAACAGTTGAAGTTTAATATATATTTACAAAAAATTTACGAAAATAGTTTTGTGAGGTTACCGGTTCATTGTAAGGTGATCCCTAACGACCGACAAATAGTAATTGGCGTTATCGATCCGTTACGAAAGTAGTTTCACACGCTCCGCGGCAACGCGCGAGTTACGACCCAGAAGCTATTCACATGAATAGGAAAATAATATTAAATTTTTTAAAAAGTTCACGACTTATGATAAACTAAAAAATAAAAAAATTACAAAACGCACCCTCAAGTCTGTTAAAAGTTCCAAACTTAACCTTAAACTTTCACATATTTACAACTTTTTTATATAACAAACTTTATTTATCAAATATAGAACGCCCATTTATCGGTTCATTCGGGAGAAAAAATGTCACTGAAAAGATCGTCGAATTACGAACAAAACCAGCTCAATTGCAATGCTTTGGACATGGGAACGATTTTATAAAAAAAGCTGAAGTTTAATATATATTTATAAAATATTTACGGAAATAGTCTTTGATGTTATATGTTCATTGTAAGGTGGGTCTTAACGACCGACAAATAGTAATTGGCATTATCGATTTGTTGCGAAAATAGTCTCACGCGCTCCGTGGCAACGCGCGGGTTACGAATCTCGTTCATTTAATAAATAAATAATATATTATTTTATTGTGTTTCTCTCTATTCATTTAATTCAAAACTTACATTATATAAACCAACAATTAGCAGAAAAACCGACCTAAACCCGCCGGTTTACCCGACCCGCAAACCACCCGCCCATTTATCGTACAGTACTAACGCATGTTAAGTAACGTCCGTTAGCTTATTTTTATTTTATTTTAACAATTTACGAAAGTAGTCCTTGGGTTGGTCGTTACTTAACACCGTTAGTAACGACCGTTAACGTACTTATTTTTATTTTTTTTACCAGTTTACAAAAATAACCCTTGAAATTATCGGTCTGTTGCAGAGTTAGTCCGCAAAGCGCGGGTTACATCCTCGTTAAATTCAAATCCAAATCTAAATAATACACAAACCGAAGGCACGCTAAGTGTGTTTATGTGACCATGTGTATCAAGACATCTAGGGTTTAAGACCGTCCGACAAGCTTGCCAACAGGCAACAGCAACATGCATGTTTGTATAAACAAACCGCTTTGCAAGTTTGACAGCATTTGTGTTCTTGTGTACCTTCTTTACGCTAGCAAAATACTTTAATCTTGTGATAGAGCTTATATCGATCATCAATTAATATTTGTATATTAAAATGACACATTAGACCCAAAGGGTCCACATAAAACAACGTTAACCAAGTTCATGGAACCATATAATTTTTCAGTGCCTGAATGTACATGTCTTGATACATGATATTTTGAGGTGAAAATCACAAAAATACCCAG
>BQNB010094443.1:0-26120 GCA_026074375.1 Tanacetum coccineum
TCTTAATCGTTTTTGCATTTTAATTAGAAAAACAAAATCCAAACTCTTTCACATTCAAGCATATATCGTCAATTCGTCATTCGATTATCCATTCAAGCCTCGTTGGGACATAACGACCCGGAAATCATACTTTCGGTTACGTATATACTTTATTTTGTGAACTCTTGGCTAAAGGTATTTGGTTGATTGTTTGCTTATATATTATATATATATATATTATTGACGAATCACTGGTGCAAGGTTAGATAGGAAATTTACAATAGGAGGTTGTTAATCTCTTGGGAGGATATTGATCTCATGGCAATGTAAGAAGCAAACTATAGTTGCCAACTCTACTACTGAAGCAGAATATGTAGCTGCATCTAGTTGTTGTGGACAGGTGTTATGGATTCAAAATTAAATGCTGGATTATGGATACAATTTCATGAATACCAAGATTTTCATTGACAACGAAAGCACCATCTACATTGTTAAGAATCCAGTGTTTCACTCAAAGACTAAGCACATTGAGATTAGACATCACTTTATTAGGGATTCATATAAGAAGAGATTAATTCAAGTGATCAAGATTCACACTGATCACAATGTTTCTGATTTACTCACAAAGGCATTTGATGTTAGCAGATTTCAATATCTGATTGCAAGTATTGGAATGCTTAACCTCTAAAGTATTGATTGAGGGTAGGTTAATTATGTTACTATGAAGCTGATTATACACAAAGGATGCTTGTAATTAAAAGGAAATACTGCATAACAACAAGTAGAAGTGGGTGAAGGGTCAAGAAATCCCACTGAACCCCAACACACATCCACAACTGCTTCACTATCTAATCTTGAACCAATCTTTGAAAAAATCAAGCAGAAGGGGTGAAGGGTCAGGACAATCCACTGAACCCAACAAACATCCACAAACTGTCTCATATTTAATCTTGAACCAATCCATGTTCCTTATTTATCTTAACTAAAAAAAGACTCAAAAAACTAGGATACTAAAAGGACCACGGAGATATCTCAGTTCTAGTGGACCTATTCCCTTGTAACGGTTGGGGACTGTCACATTAAGCTATGTGGGGAAGACATAATTGAATGGCTGCCACTACTGTTCTCTAGCTTAGAAAGCTGTGATAGGACTGTGGTATCATAAATTTAGGACCCAATCTATGGGCAACACGTAATGAGTCATTCCTTATTGGATCTAGCTTAGTAGTGGTACTAGGCTGCCAAGATACCATATTGGGGGATGAAAAGCTTAATTTAGGTTTGAGATGCATCTAAACAGTCTAATGATCCACCTCTCGCAAGAGTTAACACACTTGGAAGAGGGGAGGACAACATGAAACTAAAGGAATTGATGGAATTTTGTACCAAAAGTCTGTTAGGGCTCTTGATTTATGATATAAAAACAGATAGAGTGAATTGGTGAGAAAAAAATGAGAGATATTGTGAGATCAAAAACAGAAAGAGAGCTTGTGAGAGTCAAAATTCATGATGGAAATGCTTTTTGGAACAAAATTGGAGATAATGCTGGTGTTTCAAAGTTAATGCTGCTAAGCTTAAACTTACTGCTGCCAATACTAGTTTATGCTACTAGGCATTCACTTATTGCTGTAAGGCATAAGTTAATGCTGTTAGGCATAACTTCCTACTGCTGGGTTATTTAATACTGTTAGGCTTAACTTAATGCTGCCAGTTTAAGTTAATGCTGTTGAGGGTGATTTCATAAATACTTCGATTAAGGGTTTCAATCACTCATTTGTTTGATTTTACACTTTGCTATACTCTCTAATCATAAACCTAACTCAATTTCATCTTTAATCATCAAACCCATCACAATGTCGACCCCAAAGTTTGCTGAAACTCACAATCTTAGTTGTGTTTTTGTGCAGCAGTCTGATATACGTAGCAAGTATGTAATGGTTTGAAGGAATGCATAGCATTTTTTGAATGCAAGTTCTATCAAATATGCGTTAACGGTTAATCCTACAGTATATGAATCATGCATTAAATAGTTCTAGGCAACTGCTAAGGCTAAGACAGTTAATGGGGAACGTCAGATACAAGCCCTAGTAGATAAGAAGAAGGTGATCATCACTGAGAAGAGTGTAAGAAGTGATTTTATGTTAGAAGATGCTGAAAGGGACGAATGTCTGCCAATGTATGTAATTTTGAAAGCTGACAGTCATTGGGTATGAAAATCTTACACAAAAGCTTACATTCTATAAAGCTTATTTTTCATCCCAATGGAAATTTCTTATCCATACAATTCTACAATGCCTTAGTGCTAAGACTACAGCTTGGAATGAATTTAGTAGCACTATGGCATCTGCTATCATCTGTCTTGCTACAAACCAAAAATTTAAGTTTTTCAAGTACATTTTTGATAATATGATGAAGAACTTGGAGGGTGGGGTCAAAATTTCTTATGTATCCAAGGTTTGTGCAAGTGTTCCTGGACAAACAAGTTGAAGGAATGTCCAAACATAAAGGGATTTATGTTACACCTTCCCGTACAAAGAATATTTTTGCTAATATGAAGAGGGAAAGAAAAAGGTTTCTCTAGGAGAATCACCCCTCTATTTCAAACTATGATGGTTCAAGCTCCAGAAGACATGGGTGAAGATTCAACTGCTCCTACTGATTCCCATTCCACACCCATTATTACTCAACCATCATCATCTAAGCCTCAAAAGAAAAAGTCTAGAAGGAAACAAAGGAAGGATAGTGGTCCTACAGAGTCTATCCCTAATGAGGCTACTAACGAGGAACCTATATCTACCTCCTCCTATGATCCACCTCAAAGTGGTGAGGATAGATTGCAACTTACTGAATTGATGAGTTTATGTACCAAACTATAAAAGCAGGTTCTTGATTTGGAGGAAGCAAAGACTGCTTAAGTTGGAAAAGAGAAGGAAGTCAAGAACTTTAGGGCTCAAGAGGTTAAGGAAGGTTGGTTCAGCTAGCAGGGTAGAATCCTTTAATGATGTTAGTTTAGGTGCTCAGGAGGATGCATCTAAACAGGGGAGGAAAATAGCTGATCTTGGTGATGATGCAGAGGTGACCTTGGTTGATGAGACTCAAGAAAGAAATGATGAAGACTTGATGTTTGATACTGATGTTCTTAATGGTGATGAGGTGTTTGAAGAGCTTATAGTTAATGGTGCTAAGACTACAAGCTCATTTCCAATTAGTGTTGCTGATCCAGTTACTACTGCTGGTGAAGTAGTTACTACTGCTAGTGCTACAACAACTGTTGATGAGTTGACTTTGGCTCAGACCTTGATAGAGATCAAAGCAGCTAAATCAAAGGCTGTTATAACTGCTGCCACAACAATTACTACTGCTATTGCCAGCACAAGACCAAAGGCAAAAGGAATTGTCTTTCATGATCAAGAGGAGCAAGCACCTGCATTTACACCAATAGTTTCTTATTCACAAGCATCACAACTTCTACAAGCAAAAGACAAAGGCAAGGCAAAATGGTTGAGCCTAAAAAGCCATTAAAGAAGAAAGATTAAATTACACTTGATGAAGAATTGGCACTCAGATTGCATGCTGAAGAACAAGCAGAGTTGGAAAGAATGCAAAAAGAAAGAGTTGCACAAGAAGAAGCTAGCAGAGCATCAATTATTAAAGAACTGGATAGCATTCAAGCTATGATTGAGGCTGATGAGCAATTAGCTGCAAGACTTTAAGCTGAAGAACAAGAACAATTCTCCATTAAAGAAAAGTCAAGAATGTTAATGGAGATGATAGATGAAAGGAAAAAGTTCTTTGCAGCACAGAGAGCAGTAGAGCAAAGAAGTAAACCACCTACCAAAACTCAGATAAGGAATATAATGTGTACATACCTAAAGAATATGGGTGGATACAAGCACAATCAACTGAAAGGAAGGAGTTATGAAGAAATTCAGAAGCTCTTTGACAAAACATACAAATAGGTAAATTCATTTGTTCCTATGGATTCAGAGGTGGTGAAAAGCAGTGTGACAAGAACTAAAGGAAGTTCTAAAAGAGCAGAAGATAGCTTGAATCTGATAAATCAAAGAAGCAAAAGATAGATGAGCATATAGAAGCTGATAAAGATAATGATCATGAGGAGGCAGAGATGAAAAAGGCATATTGAGATAGTTAAAGATGATGAGGTATCAATTGATGCTATACCTCTAGCCACCAAACCTCCAATGATTGTTAAATACAAGATTGTTAAAGAAGGAAAGTTTGGATACTTTCAATTGATAAGAGCTGATGGAAGTTCAAAAAGATACTTATCAATGATTAAGATGCTTCAGAATATTGATAGAGAATACTTGGAGACCCTTTGGAAGTTGGTTAAAGCTAAACATAGGAATACAAGGCCAGAGGAGGATTATCGAAAGAGGTTAAGGGTGAATCTGAAAGTAATGTTTGAACCTGACATAAAAAGTAAAGTATGGAGGAGTCTACAAGGATACAAAGTGACTATTTAGAAGCTGTTTGATACCTGTGGAGTGCACATTGTGAGGTTTAAAAATCTACATATCTTTATGTTGGTTGAGAAAAGATATCCCCTTACACCAATAACAATCACAAACATGCTAAACAAAAAGCTTCAAGCTGACCGTTGGAATGAGATGTGTTATAAACTACTCAAGCTCATGACAAAGCAGGAAAAGGGTCAATGAAGTGTTTGAATGCATCCTCCTGGGGATGGTGAAGACTTTTAATGAATAAACCTAAAGATTCAGATGATGAACATCAAGTTTAAGGGAGGATTGTTGGGATTAAAAGACTTCAAGATGATTCTTAGAATTACTGAGGCCAGGTTATATATAGTGCCTGTCAAGCATAACTTAGTGATGCTGGTAATACTAATGAAAATAATGCTAAGTAGTTAGTACTGGTTAGTAATACAAGTTTACTACTGCCTCAGTTACTCACTGTTAGTATAATATTAAGTAATGTTAGTGTAAAGTTACTGCGCTAAGTAGAAGTTAAGAACTAGCCCAGAGATAAAGACTAAAAAATATACTAAATAGTTTACAACTGTTAGTACAAAAGTTAGTACAGCTAGTGTAAAGTTAGTACTGCTAAAGTAAACTTCTAAGTAGTTAATGCTGCTTGTGTTCAATTACAACTGCTGAGTGATTACTACTGCTGGAAGGATTATGCTGACAGACATGAGATCAAAGACTTATCAGACAAGAGATAAAGATTGATTGGAGAACAAGAATAGTTACGAAGATAATTATTAGTTATTTGTAAAGAAGATATGTATAACTTATTTGTTTAAGAGATTACGTTCGTTTATAGAAAAGATCATGATAAGTTAGGAAAGTATTGTAAGCCTTGTAGGAATCCTTGGTGTATAAAAGGAGGACCTAGGGCATAATGTTACATACATCTTTGGATAATTCATAATAGCTCAAGGATTTGAAACCATAACACTATTAAGTGTGTTCGATCTCCTATTGAAGGCGGAAAGTTTTGTAATACTGTCTATGTTATTGATTTTGTGTTACTGTTTTATAAAGAATTCTTCTTAGTATCATTGACTAGATTCTGCATAGTCTTTGATATATTGAATCAATGTTTCTACCATAGTTGTCTTGGATTTATTCAATACAACTAAGCCTTTTACAAGCTAAGCAAGATCTATTCAAGTGGGATCAACAATCGACCAACATATGTAAAGACATTATGAAAGCTCAAGTACATGTTTCAAAAGACTTCTGGTATTCTGATACTGCACGTCTTCCTTGAAGTCATGAAGTGTTATAGTTAAAGAATTTCAAGAAAGACGAGTATAAAACTTTTAAGATAAAGAAAGGTATGAGCATGTTGGTCCAAAGGTCACAAGATCACAAGAAGGCAAAAAATCTCAAGATGATTAAGAGATTATGTTTGGCTGATGATCTCAAGAAGATCAAGATCACATGCAAGTCAAGCTAAAGGAACAAGCTCAAGCCTAAAGTATAAAGATCACTACATATATCACAAGATAAAAACAAAGTTCATCACTACATATAAATTTAGGCTTAAGTTTTTGTAAAATGAAGTAACCTCCCTTAGGGGGAGATTGTTAAAAATCGAAAAAAGACTTAGTCACTTCCAATATTGTAATATCATGGCTCGTAGTCAATCAGTGTGTAAAAGTTAGCTAACCGGGTCAACGTAAGGAGACCTTATGTTGACCACACCCCATTCTTGTATACATACCCCTCTTATTCCCATGAAGAGGGTGTTGGTCATTTGGATAATCTAATGTTACATGTTTCTTTATCTCTCTAAGTGATCAACCACTCCTCTTTCTCTCTCTAGATTTTCTCTTTATTTCTCACTTGGTTTATGTGATTTGATATCCTACAGTTACAATAGTCGTGCAAAACTAAACTTGTGTCCATACTTAATGTTTTAACATAAACCTATGAACTCACCAACATTAGTGTTGACCGTTTAGCATGTTTATCTCAGGTACCTATCTGTAAGGACTATTTGAAGCGTATTCGGAGTCAGCATGCTGATAACATCAAATAATTAATAATTTTATATATCAAATTCTCGCGTTTATTGCCTTGCTTCATATCACTTTTATATGAATTCGATACTTAATTCATTTATATTATGAATTCAGGTAATTAAAGGCATTGGAATGGAAAAGGTGCGGAAAAACGGCAAAATGATGAAAATACGACAAAATCCGCATTATGAATGAAGTTACGGCGTAACTGGACGACAGGGGTTACGCAATAATTAATTATTATTTCAATAACATTTATGTTGACGAAGAGTTACGGCGTTAAATTGTTGAAGAAATATTTATGCTGACTAAGGGTTACGGCGTAACTGATTCGAAGCAGTTACGCCGTAAACAATTTTTATACTAATTTCAAACAACTTGTAATTATACTTCAACTTTTTGTTGTCAAACCTTTTGGGATTTTCCATGGCGTTCGACTAGGGGATCGAGAGCATTAATTTCGCACAACTTGTAATTATACTTCAACTTTTTGTGGTCAATTTAATTCAATTATTTTGACTTATTGGATCTAGCAATATAATCATTGTTGTTATTTTTATTTGTTGTGCTTTATTATTTGTTCTCGACATTTAATAATTTAATTATCATTTTGATTATTATTATATGATCCTTATCGTCTTGTTGCGCCTTTATTAATTTATGTAGTGCGCCTTGAAATCCTTGCATTCCTGTCTAAGTATTTTTATGAGGTTGAGTGTGCACTAGGGTTTAAGTGATCTTAACCTTTGCGCACGATTGACTGCAGGGTGACCCATACTTGTAGTTGTTCGACCTTTACCCATGATGTGAGCCCTTAGCATTTAATTCCTGGTTAAGGAGTGCGAGCTAATAAGAAACCACATGTTAGAGTAAAGTGTATCTCATAAGTCAAATGGAAATCTTATTGACTGTAGACTTAGAATAGGTTAATTCTCCATGCGAGTCTATTCCACTCAGTAGACATAGGTTAGGTTTCAAATACAAAGTTGGACCTAATGAATTTAGATCCCATCTAAGGTTGCGATTAGACATTGCACATAAGATCATAATTAAACGCGTTCATCCTTCTTAGTTGTCTGCCACTATACTATTTCCCTTTTTGACAACAAGGCTTGCCACCAAATAATCCTTCAGTAATCTCAAAACTCAAACACGCTTTCTTTCCTGCTTTCTTAGGTAGAATAATAAAACCAGTTAGACAATTAGAGTCACAAATCGTTCTTTGGGTCGACACCATTACTTACCAATCACTATACTATACACGATATTGTACACTGCTCTTTAGTGCATAAGAATAGTCGAGGTAGTTAGGGTTTTATAAATGTAAAACCTGACGTAGTTTTTATTAAAAGAAATTACGCATCAAGTGTTTGGTGCCGCTGTCGGGGAACGGTTGTTGTAGTTTTTGATTGTTTGATTGAAATATAAGTTATGTTTGTATGTTTGTAAGTTTTTGATCCTCTATTCCTCTCTTATTTCTGTATGCTTGTGAGCTTGTTCGTGTGAAATAAAATAAAATAAAAAATGCGTTTCAGGCTTGGTTATGTTGTAACTTGATATCGCTTGTTATGACATAATCTGGTAACCAAGTTTGGAACACCAAAAATAGTTTGGGCATTGCTTGAACCTTAAAAATATTTTCTAATACCGTCTGAGTCTTAATATTGAGCCTTCCAACCATGATGTTTCTATTCGAGTGGTATTACTCCTGAGTCACGTATTTGCCATTAATGTATGCTCCTCTTTTTGTTTAGTTTTATTACACATTTAATGCACAAGGTTTGTTAGTGTGCAGGATGAGCATTATGAACAGGTTGAGGAGATGAAAAGAAGATTAGACATGTGTGAAGATGTCCAAGTAAGCTTGTGAGGGAGGCTTGAGTCTAACTTAAAGACTCTTTTAAAAAGAAAAGTGCTTTTCGGGAGACAACCCGACCTATCCTTTTAGTTTAGTTCATTTCTTTTTGGTATGTAGTTGGTTTTGTATGTTTCTTACTTGTTTTTTCAAGTTCTCGCTACAAGGGATGGAATTCGAGGTCTCCTGAACTCGGTTTATGTGGTATATTATTTGCTGATATGCAACAGGTTATGGCGTAACTCTCATAGTTATGGCGTAATCAATGTTGTTACAGTTTAACTCATACAGTTACGGCGTAATCAAAGTTGTTATGGCGTATTTCTTCCTAAGGTTACACCGTAATTAGATCTAATAAATTTTCAAAAATTGGCAACCACATAATACGGTGTAACACGTCTCATGGGTTACGTCGTAATCCCATCCTGAAAATCATTAAATTGTTTAAAATTTTATAAAACTGTATATAGTGGTATATGAACTTTGTGGGTATGTTCTTTGGAAACCCTCATGAGACTTCACTTGTCCACTTGGGCCACCAAGTGGTTTAAAAGGCTTGTTGCATACGCTAAATGCCACCGTGATTCGTACGCAAGTGAGTTAGGTTTATTTTGTACAGTTTTGTATATTTTGTGCTATGGTGCTTTTTATCATGGTTTATGCTTTTGGTATTAGTCTTTCTTGTAGCTATACAGGTAATGCACAAGATGGGTGATAGGATGCTAATCAAGCTGAAAGGAAGCTTCCCGAACTAGTCTAGTCGGATGCTTCATAGGATGATGAGTTGCCTATGATGGTGGATGTTGCTCGAAGAAGCAGACTTGGAGCATGGCTTAGAGCATGTTATCTCTTCATCATACGGAGCAAATCTAGGGGAGTAATGCGTTCCAATTCTAACCCTTCCTATTTTAATTTTATATACTTATGTTTGAATCAAGTGGGGGGAAGGGATTAGAAATAAACACCCGTTTCTTGCCTTTATTTTTCTAGTTTTTTCTAAAAATGTTTCATTACTAAAATTTTGACATATTTTTCAATACTTAACTAGTTAAAACTTTACTGAGCACACCTACCTTATAATTCATTTGTGTGAGGATAAGCCTTTCTGTTTTCCCCTTATACATAAAATCAATAAAAATAAGTGTGCCGATGGCTGTAGTAGACTTTAGAACTTGGCCTGGTGTATTTTTTTAAGACCACCAAAATGAGCATTGTACCTAGTGTAATCAGTGTAGCTGTGATAAAAGGCAAATTTTAGGATTAACCCCAAGTAGCCTATATATGTTTTGTGTATATTGACTTCTCATACTAATTAGTCAATACCCTAGTTAAACCCCTTGTTGCACTCATCTTTAGTGCAAGATACCCCTAGTACAACCTGCTGAGCCTTTCCTTTAATTTTGTTAAACCCAAATATGTTGTTTCGTTACACCTATCTTGCCTAGACTACCCGGTAGTTTCTTTAGTCCATGATCGGGGAGTTGCTGGTTTATTTTGGTTTCACTGGTAAAAGTCACGGGTTAGGATAGAAGGTTATTTTGAAATAGTCGTGTTTTGATGACAGTTGATTCAACGTGGGGGGTAATTATTACTTCATCTTATATATGTGTCTGTAATTTATGTTTCAGTGTATCCTTGTCTGGTATAAAAAAAGAAGATATTAAACAAGCATGCATAGCATTTTCTAATCTTAGTGTTTATGATAGCTGATAAAAAAATTATAATAAATACCAGCTTATATGTCGTTTGTGGTTGTTAATACAAAATAATGTCTAAAAACTTTATTTTTATTTTTCGGCCTCTCATTGTTTTGATTTATAACAAAATGTAAAAACATTTATGATAAAAATAAACGTTCACAAATTATTAATCGTAAAATTCTATTTCTAAGATTAGTGATCACTTAAGGTATGGACAAACAAAATCATTAAGCATGATTAGTGATCAAGAAAATATTTTTCTCTTATTCCTATTTTAACTCATACAAAAAGTATTTTATTCAAAATATATATTTATAAAATATTTTAATTAAAAGAAAATGGTTTATTAAAAACTTAAATTTGAATTTTAAATTTCCCCCCAAAATGGAAGGTGCATATTTCAGTTACAACCTTCACTACATAAAGACAAAAACTTAAGGTGTCTATGGACGACCTCTCTTTATAGGTCTGGCGGCTTCCCATATATATCGGTGACCGCCGGGCGCCCATGATGACCGTTGGGATTTCCTGGTCTTTAAATATACTGCTCCTTCCAGCAGAATAAATATTTCCTCTTAGCACATAAATTTTATAGTCATTCTCTTTCTCTCTCTATAAACTTATTTTCTCTACTAAAAACTCTTGATCACTAACATATTTAGATCTTGTTTCAAGTGATCTAATCTTATCTTCTTCATCTCATCTCTCCTCTCTATCAAGTGCAAGAGAAGAACACTTGTATTCGTCAAGAAACAAAGTGTTGATTAGTGATCTATCCTCTCTTCTTCTAAGTTCTAAACCTCCATTGTATTTATCTTGTGTATTTGTATGATTCAGATATTGTGTAGATCTGATAGTGTAGATCTTGTGAGTGTGTATATCTTGTGAAGTGTAGATTGCTTATAGCTAAGATTAGGACCTCAACATCTAGCTTAGTGTTGGAATAATAACATAAGCAACGTTTGTAAATGGTTTTCTCGCCTAAAGGGAGGCTTGTTGACATAGTGAAATCTTGGGAGTCAGATACGCAGGAGTGGAGTTTGAGTAGGGCGAAGAGGTGCTTCGTTGCCCGAAACACTATATAATCTTGGTGTCTTGGTTTGGTTGTTTCTTTCCTTATCTCTTACATTATTATTATTGTTATTAGTTTTAGTTTAGATAGTTACTGTTGTTGTATATGTGAATTGTTAAAACAGATAACTCGGATATCTAAACATTTTTGAAAGAAAAGAAAGAAACTTTTTTAAAAATAAAAATGTACTGTAAATAGTAACCTCCCTCCTCTTAGTTCTTCCACAAATGTATCAGGAGCCAAGGTCAACTCAAGATTTTTTCAAATATATTGTATTTTAAAGGTTTGGAATGATCTATTAAAGCTTGGATCGATCTATGGATTCCGACAAATATCTAGAAGGGCGATCTATGCAAAGACCACCACTTTTTGAAAGCGATTGTTTCATTTATTGGAAAAATAGATTCGAGACATATGTTAAATCAAAAGATCTAGATCTTTGGCATGTTATTACCGATGGTGATTTTCAACCCATTATTCAAAATCCGAAAACCAAACTTGATGATGTTGTCCCTTTTGAAAAACAAACCAATGATCTTAAAAGAAGGCTTGTGAAAAATAACGAAGGCAAAATAGTTATTTACAATGCTTTGCCAAGAAAAGAATATGAAAGAATTTTTATGTGTAATACGGCAAAAGACATTTGGAAAACTTTGTTAATCACCCATCAAGGTAATAACCAAGTTAAAGATAATAAGATCGACCTTTTGGTTCAACAATATGAATAATTCGTCATTTCCAAAGACGAATCTATAGATAGTGATTTTGCTAGATTTAATACTATTATCACTAGTCTTAAAGCTCTTGATGAAGGTTATTCTAGTAAGAACTATGTAAGGAAGTTTCTTAGGGCTCTACATCCTAAATGGAGAGCGAAGGTCACGACGATTGAGGAATCGAAAGACTTGACATCACTATCTCTTGATGAGCTCATTGGAAACCTCAAAGTCCATGAGATGATCATCAAGAAAGATTCTGAAATAGTTAAAGCTAAAGGAGAAAGGAGATCTCTAGCTTAGAAGGCTAAAAAGGAATCTAGTGATGAAGAGTATTCGACTTTCGAAAGTGAAGATGAAGAGTACGATATAGCGGTAAGAGACTTCAAAAAGTTCTTCAAAAGAAGAGGTAGATTCGTAAGACAACCTCAGAACGACAAAAAGACCTTTCAAAGAAGCCGAGATGACAAAAACGGAAAAAGTGAAAGGAAGTGCTTTAGATGCGGAGATCCAAATCATCTTATTGGAGAATGTCCAAAGCCACCAAGAGACAAGAACCAAAGAGCATTCGTTGGAGGTTCTTGGAGCGATAGCGGTAAAGAAGATGATGAAAAGATCCAAGACGAGACATGTCTTGTAGCTCAAGCACCAAATGAGGTATGTTCCGAATCCTCTTACTTTAGTGATGAAAACTCGTCAATAGATGATTTAGGTTTAGATAATGAGTATGACAAACTATGCAAAATGAGTTTAAAGATAATCACTAAAAACAAAAGATTAAAAGCCACTAGAAATAGTCAAGAAAACGAGCATAGAGAATTTAAAACTAAATTGTATACACTGGATAAAAATAAGGGAGTTGATCTCGATTGTGTAAAATGTCATACACTTAAAATTAAGAATGAAAAACTCAAAGAAGAATTCACTAGATTAAATAGATTTGAAAAGAGTACACATTGTTTAAATGAAATGCTAAGTAATCAAAAACCCTCCGGTGATAAATTAGGATTAGGGTTTAATTCATTTGAAGCATCATCTAGTGGAACTAAGGAAATAAAATTTATGAAAGCTCAGAAAAAGGTAACCTCTGATGGAGGTCCCATAAATATGGGCGGCCCCCAAAGTGCTCAGGCGACCTCCTAAGCAAATATGGGACCACCACCAGCAATGCCTGGATCTGAGAAAAGTGTGTCTTTTCAAAAGTCTATTTTGGGTCCTAGACCAAAATACATAATTGTAAACAAGGTCAATGTTCCTATTGCTAGTGACAATGAAGTCAAACAATTTTATAAACCATTGTCAATACCCAGAGTTGGATTTTCGAAACCTAATTTTAGATCAAAAATTCCACCTCCTAGAAGAGTCAATAATAATTATCCTCGTGCCAAAACACCGCAACCAAAAAGGAACATTGGTCGACAAAATCGACCTCATGGCTTTCCCGTAACTTGGAACAACTTTCCACTTCAAAATTACATGCCATGGGAAATGTATTATCCATTTCCTCATCCCAACCAATTGCATCAAATGCAAGGGATGTTTAGCACTAACAACTTTAGACCCATGAGATATTGGGGACAAAATGTTTGAGTCATTGTATTATATAAATAGGAATCCCTTGGAGTCGACTTGGAACCCGACGAATGGATTAAAGATAGCGGATGCTCTAAACATATGACGTGTAACCAAAAGCTCTTCTCCACGTACAAGGCATACAATGGAGGTAATGTTATTTTTTGTAGCAATCTTCGGGGTAACATCATTGGAAAAGGTACGATTTCTAATGACTCTCTCAATATAGATAATGTAGAACATGTTGATAACTTAAGATTTAACTTGCTAAGTGTAGGATAAATATGTGATAATAAGTATAGAGTAACTTTCTCTGAACATGATTGATGAAAACTCCACATTGTGGCATAGGAGATTAGGTCACGCTAATATGCGTCTCATTCAATCGTTAGCACCTAAAGAACTAGTTAGAAACTTACCTAAGCTTAAGTTTGATCAACATTTTTGTGATGCTTGCAAAATTGGAAAACAAGCCTACGTTAGTCATAAAGTTAAGAACATAGTCTCAACGACTAGATGCTTAGAACTTTCCCACATGATATTTTTGAACCATCGCGCCGTACGAGTTTACGGAGGAAACCCAAGAAATACTAGTAAGCTTAAGATCAACCAAGAACAATAAATTGAGATGTTGGTGTGGATTGTTTAGAGAAAAAGGATGATGAAAATGGATGAAAGTATTATGAAGTTTGTGTAACAAATTGGAACAAACCAACCCTCCTCCAAGACTAGGAGAGGGTTGTATTTATACTACATAGAGGCCGCCATGGGCTTGGAGTTGGACCACCCAAGGGCCTTGGGCCCGGACTAATTACTAATTCTAATCCTTTATCCTAAACTAACGAGCCAAAGACTATTTACAACTTTGGAAGTGACCGACACTATTTTGTGTATTCCAACAATCTCCCCCTAAGGGAAAAAAATAAAAAGGGTCACTCTAAATACAAACATTTAAGCCTACAAACTATTCTTTATCCCTAGTCATCTTGAGCCGTAACTCTTGAATTTCTCATTGTGAATATGTTGATGTGATTATTGACTTTTCCCCTTAGTTTGAGCTTGACCTTGAATTGTATTCAAACAAGTGATCTTAGCATCTTGAGATCATCCCAATCAAGCATAAATCCTTCTACGCCAACTTGTAACATGCCACCTATAACTTACGACTTCTGACCGACATGCTCCAATACCATTCTTGAAAAGCTTTAATGTGCATCTTCTGAAAATTCTTTAACTTTAACACTTTGTCACTTCGAGAAAGATGTTCGGTATCAGAGTAGCGGAAGTCTTAAAACATGTACTTGAGCTTTCATGATGTCTTTATGGTTTTGTCCGGTCGGGTAAAGCATGTGGTTATGGATCTTGTTGAGCCAAAGCTGGAAACAGGAAACCTCCCACCACCATTTTTACATAGCGCAATAAAACAGTATAGCAATAATAATAGGGGGACGAAATGTGCTTTGTCTTTCGTCAGGTTTGGTTTGGAGAAACCATCGAATCTGTGAGGATCGACCTGTGATCAATAGCTCAAATTTAGAAGAAATCTCTAGACAGGATTTCCAGCTGAAGTATTGAATCTTCTAACACATAATATAGATTCATCGTACTCAGCATGTTCTCGTTAACCGAACGGCCTCAAAGCAGACAGCAACGATAATAAGTGAACCAGTGAGTTACTATCTCACCGAATGATATAGAAAATTGATTTGAAAATCAATCGGTGTACACTTACAAAATTGTTTTTGTGAACACCGAGAAGTGGATTTTGTCATTTCAAACTTCACTAAAAAAATACCGTTGATCCATATCCCTGGAACAAGTTTTGATTCTTATAGAATCGCACCATCGTTTTCTTCTCCAGTTTGACACAAAGTTTGATTCAAAAAGAAAATCGCACAAAGTTACCTACCATGATCCCCCCCCCCCCCCATGTTTGATGTTAACTCAAGCAGGATTTCCATCTTCATGTGAATAAATTCACTCTGATGTTCTGGCAAAATCACAAGGATAATGCCTAGGACTCTTAAAGAATGTATCTTGTAATTTCACATTGTGTATGACTTAGCAAGGATAGATTGACAGTGTCCTAATGAGATTTATGGATGATCTCTTTTGGCTCTAGACTCAATAGTGCACTTTGGTTTTAGTGATCGGAGGCTGGAGCTGACCACCACCTTTTCAATATCAACTAACTCGGAGTGAGGAAGTCAATATAAATAAGTGTATCTCCGTGAGTTTTTGAAACCAAAGTCCTTTTGACTTTGAGTAGCTGGAGGGGTTGTGCATAGCGTCACAGTGGGTCCCATGACTGTCTTCAATACAGACAACAATCTGAGTGTTTCTGACAGCATATGTATTTGACCCGGTTTTTTCTCTTTCAGCCGTAAGGGTATGGAGGGCTTCTTTCTTTTTCACCCTTTTATCTTAACTTTTCTTTTTTCATTCTTCAACCCCTTCAATGCATACCGAGGACTTCATAAACTAACACCTTGTTGGTTGTTCAGTTATAGCTACCATCTCGGTCGGCTATTATTCTTGATCTCCACTTTTCTCCTTTTTAATCATACTAAGGAACTCTACACTATCTAGTGTATATCCTGGGTAGAATCCTCCGGATCTGGCTGGATCAATGGATCTAAAAACCTAAAGCCTAACCGCCTTATAACTTCATAAAATATAAGAACATGTTCAGTCTTTTAGGTATTCCATCTCAATCCTTCAAAACCATTAAAAAGTTCAATCAAAGTGTTTGATTAAAATATCAAAAGATTTATACTTTGAGAGTTTTTTCATTATCCACGTAAAAAGGCTCCCCTTAACAATGTGCACCGAAAATCGTAGTAAACATGCGAGGTACGGAGTGCATTTAGTCCATTTTAATTTTGATCACTTCTGTCAGTAATTATTAAGTCGGTTAATCACATTTTCTCCCCTTATCCAAAAAGTTTTAATCCCTTGATAATATGGGATATCAATTGATTAACCGTTCGGGACAAAATGAGATATGATCACAATTTGGAACATGTTAGTGCTCCCTCCTCAACTTTTGAGGGTTTATACAGTGATGCCGAGTACAATTATTTGAAAATTTGAATTACTTAGAAATTCTTGCAAAAATTGTACTCGAGCAACATCTTATAAGTCTCCAAAAATTCTACACTAATAAATGGTAACATATTCACAAGATAAGTTTTATTTTACGAGATTGACCTTGTTAAGGAAAGAGAACAACAATGATAAACATATGGTCCCTTTTGTAGAAGCCGTAGGTCACCCCCGAATTGTCCTCCACCGACAAATCTCTCAAACTACCTCATAAACCCTCCCTGTCCTTTTAAGCCTCTTAACAATCCCTGGACCATAGCTTCTCCGTGTTTTGCTTTGTCCGCGTTGGCTCCAAAAAGTCTGTGGCAAGTACTCAATTCTTATTCCTATGAGGCGATCATTTTAGGCAGTCTGAAACAGTCATCTAAGTGCCATCGCAGAACTTGTGTAAGTTCGTCCAATTCGCATCAATTCTGTTCTTCTTGTCTTTTAATTCTCAGAGATAGAAGTCCCCTTGGATCAGAGTATGGAGTAAAGCGTCTTGTCTTCTTATATTTTATCTGTACGTATCGGGCTTGGTGATGTTAAGTTTCCTTCTGATAACTTTCAACACCATGTTGAAGATCTCCACATCCACTCGTCCGCTGGAATGACAACACTTTGTGTAAACATTCGTAAGGAGACATGTAAATGCAGATACGTTCTTCAAGCGCTGAGAATTTGTCACTTTTTTTCCTTATACAAGAAGAAGCAGCATATCTCAATGTCCTTGGATTCCTTTATCCTGTGAAAGTCGCCATCTTTGACTTGTAGAGAACAATCATCATCCCTTCTGTCTGTAATGTCCAGTCAAATGTTTTATAATCATGCCATTTCCATTCGACAAATTTCAACCTTTGTGACAGCAATGATCCGTCTTTTTGAATAGACGTCCCGAGCTGATTCCCTTAAGGCTGCAAATGCATAGAACTGTCGTCGCTTCTTGCCCCAATGCGAGACTCCCCAGAGGGCGATATTTGTCCGTATTGACGATTAGTTTGACAATCCACATTTGAGTTTTAGGCCACTCAGTCTTCTATCCATTTGATAATGATCCCCGTAATCTACAGGCCTTAGTCTTCATTACTGAAGTAAGAGTACTTTCCGGCTTAGACACAGCCACCTACGTAGGTAATTCTAAGTCGTTTGGTTGAGAATTTGGAAACTAACGGTAGTGGCTGTCGCAGATCATGCGGATATTGGCGACTTTCAGGGTTGATCTAGTCTAATTTCTCGGTTGTGGCTTTGTAGACCTCCTCACAAAAATATTCCAGTTCAGTCAAACTCTTGCAAGTGCCTCTCATTAGCTTAAATGTTGGACCAGCTAGCAATTCAGGTGTTAGAAAAAAAGTTGAACATTTACCAGTTTAGCACAAAAGCCGGACAGAAGTCAAATGTAGAGTCGTATAGTTTTCATCAAACGACTCTCCAGAGGTCTTGGTTGTGCCAGATTGCTTAACCAAGGTTGGACAGTTTCATGAACGGCAGGAACAGACGTATTCATGCATATTCCATGCATGATCAGGAGAAGGTAGTCTCGTAGGTTTTTGAAACCAGTCAGGAAGATGTTGAACCTCTTCTTCGGCTTGTTCATCTTGGACACCTGTTTCGAACTCCTGGTCTGCAGGTCCTTTAAAGACATCTGTAGAGTGCATAGCTTCCCCTACTGGAGCAGATTGGCTAGCAGATTTTGTGTGAGTCTTAGATCCTGTACTGGTAGTCTTTCCTGCTGTCTTGGTTGTCGTTTCACTTGGAGCACTGGTAGAATCTGGTTCCTTTCCTGACCTTCTTCTTTTGGACCCCCGGTCTGTTCTAGCGAAGGGTTCTTGATCATCATCTGCACCATCTCTAGGTCTTTTAATTGTGACAGTATCGCCATATGTATCTAACAAGATTTTGTCGGCTTCATACGCCTCAACTAATGCCTTGTAGAGCTGTCTCTGAATGTCTGACCTGTTGATAGAGTTGTTAGCTTCCATCTTGTCAATTAAGATCTTTTTCAGCTCTAGTTCTGAAAGATTTGCAGCTACAGCATGAGATGTGTTGGCTTCCTTTGATGATCGCACCAGAACCTCAGACTCGAGTTGATCGGTTACTAACTTCTCGACTTTTGGAATAATTTTGGAGACTTCCTTTTTGACTTGTTCCTTGATGATTTTCTTCATTCCGTCATCAATTGAATCAAGGAATTGTTGATTTGCAGTAGTAGACTCTTCTCGAATTCTGTCATACTTCAATTGGACTGCAACGTCCACTGCTTCCTGCATTTTATTCGCTAGATATTGCTCAACGGTGCTAGGAATAGAGGAGAGCGCTTCAGCATATTGATTTGTTTGCCTGAGTTCTGAGAAGTTATCTTCTAACGCTTTCAGTCTGTGATCAAAGCCAAACAACGAGGCAAAGTTAGGAAGATTTTGTAGCGAGGAGCTTGTAGTAGTTGCCGGTGTCAAAATTGGTAGTTGTTGTGGTTGAATGATGATAGGATGCGGTGTTGGAGGGCGATTGATTTGTGCAGTGAAGGATGGCTCCATGATGGCTGTTACATTAGTATCAATGAGAGAAGTGGCTTCAGTATTTTGTCGAAAAATATCATCAACACCCTTGTTTCTAGGTTTGGATTCAGCAGGGAGACGAATCCACGATGATAAAGAACGAGCTCTATGTTGACCATCTAGGTTAACTGGAGTAGGGTTACATGGTGTCTTCAATTACCTGGGTGCTTGAACCTGGGTAATATAAACCACTATTCTTTACATTTTATCTCTTCCATCAAGATCGGTATTGGTTCTTTGACTGCCTCATTTCCTGATCCTTTCATATGTAGCCTCTTAATCCGACTTTGCTCTTCAACATTCATTCTTCCCAACTCATTGTCCTCCATCTTCGTGCATCTGATTGATGAAATACGGGAATCATCGTCATCAGTTTCCTCTTCAATATTTTATCATCATCATGAGTTGTGAGTCTTTGGATGTACAAAATCATCACCATCATCTTCTGATTCAGTCTGTTCTTCATATCATCTTTTGATCTTTTCTCTTCTTTGTCATGTTCATCTTCATTTTCAACTCACTCCTGAGTAGTCTATGAACGTCATTTTTATCTGGCATTTCTGTGCATCATCTTGAGCTTGATCATCGTCACTTGATTTCCAAGAGATATCATCCTCTGAGTCATAATTAGTGCATCGGGAACACCCTGGGTATACACCATGTTCCTTCAATCTGCACCAGAACTACTGGTATGAGGCTGTGAGTTTTGTGACTGGCTTCTTTTGTGATATTTATTTTGTGTAGTCAGCCTCTGTCAATATCCGCCTCAGAGGATGGCTCTCCAATTCTCGTGATCTTCAGATATTCCTTTTCCAGAATCTTTTCTGTTGGGGAGTAGGAGCTTCTGTTTGTGATTGTATCTTTATTAGCTTTTTCTTGCTTTCCTTTTGTCTTAGGTGGAAATGTTCTTGATGCCATAGCATTAATACCTTTGTATGATTCAGAGTTCGGATGTCCTCGTTGCGTTAAGTGCCACTGCAAGTAAGCCTTATAACTGGAGTGACTTCATTCTTGTGATTGACTGATTGTAGTGAACATTGGGTCATCTCTGGCATAGTGCCAATTGACCTTGTTTCTTCTAGGAATTGAAGGATCTTTTTCCATGACAAAGTTGACGACTAACTTGGTGAACCGAGGATAGTACATCGCATTGCCCTTCTTCATATTTTTGTTCTCAATCTTGAAAATGAAGTCCTCCCACAGAAGATATGCATAATCAACATTCTTCTTATTGTACATACCCCACAAGATTTGAGCTTGAGAAAGACGAAGACTGTCATATGATGGTATACCACTGAGACATTTGTTGGATGATTGACAGACACATGATCTCCAGGGTTGATGCAGTTGTATTGACATTAACGTCAGTGATCTTCTTATATCTCCAGAATGACAAGACTAGCAAAGTAAAGTGAAGATCTCCTTTCAAGAGATGTTTTTTAAACCCCCCCCCCCCCCCCCCCCCCCCCCCCCCCCCCCCCCCCCCCCCCCCCCCCCCCCAAAAATTTTATTTTCCTTTAGTTTCTACTAAACTTCTTATTACCGACTCTTGGGCAAATTTGAAGGATGTCTCTGAATTGATCAAGACCGATAATGTATTTCTTGTTATTCATCTTAAATCGGACAGATCGATTATGAACATAAGCAGAAGCCAGAATTCGCTGCATATAGATCTCTGGAGCATCAGCAATGACTTGGAATGCTTGTAGAAAGCGAGTGAGCTTTAACACATCGTAGACACTTGAAGGTTGCTTCCTTTGATGTGACATACCGAACTTAAGCTGAAGATTACATTTACCAATCTTTAAGGCGGTCAGCAGAGCCACCATTGCCATCATCAAGCAATCTGATCGCTATTGAGATTTCCATGGTCTCGTTTTAAGCAAAGAGTGAGTGCAATTTATAAGAAGACACAATCATTCATTCATGAGAACCTTTATGACTTTTAGCACTTTTGAAGATCAATCTACTTAGATAGACGAATAGCGTGTAAGACAAAGGCACCTATCCTAACAATTAAGTCGAATGTAGTTAACCTTGGTTTGGCAAGCTTTTACTGTCTATTTTAAACTAAGAGATTTGTTGAATTTAATCTTAGTTAGAAAAAATTTGATCTTAAGTGTGTTATGTCAAAAATTGGTTAAGTGTTGATAACTTTACTCGTTCGGTCTTCACTAAATAACACTCGTTCGGTCCTCAAAGAAACAGCTAGATCGGTTTGCACTGAAATTACACTTGTTCGGTCCATGTACACAATCACTCGTTCGGTCCTTATAATCAACACTCGTTCGGTCCATAATATC
Source organism: Tanacetum coccineum (assembly GCA_026074375.1). NCBI lineage: Eukaryota > Viridiplantae > Streptophyta > Magnoliopsida > Asterales > Asteraceae > Tanacetum > Tanacetum coccineum. Next base: position 21,351 of record BQNB010094443.1, read on the forward strand.
AGTCACTCGTTCGGTTTGCACTGAAATTACACTTGTTCGGTCCATGTACACAATCACTCGTTCGGTCCTTATAATCAACACTCGTTCGGTCCATAATATCAGTCACTCGTTCGGTCCACACTATACTGCACTCGTTCGGTCCACACTAAACTTCACTCGTTCGGTCCATAATAGACTCCACTCGTTCGGTCCTCAACAGACTTTACTCGTTCGGTCCACAATGGACTTCACTCGTTCGGTCCTTAGTAGACTTCACTCGTTCGGTCTACTCTACACAGCACTCGTTCGGTCCACACTATACTTCACTCGTTCGGTCCACAATAGACTTCACTCGATCGGTCCTCAACAGACTTCACTCGTTCGGTCCACAATGGACTTCACTCGTTCGATTTACACTGCAAATCACTCGTTCGATCCATATGGTTTATTCTTGTTCGATTCATACAGTTTTGATCGTTCGGTTTCTTAATATTTCCCTAGATCGATTCATGTTTTAACAATATTGATAAAAGCATGTCCCGGAAACTATTGTTGCAATAAATCCACACAAAACATATAATATTATTACATTATTTTGTATATTATTCTAATTTTTCGAACACAAAACATTCAAGAACACAGTTAAATCACAACAAGTGATAAAGCTAGGGTAACCTATACATTTATTAAACCTAATACTACAAAAGCCCTCAATCAATTTAACGTTTTCACCACTTTTTGATTTGAAGAACCCTAATTTTATAATTAGGGCTGCTACGATCAAGTATGACGAAAACGCTCAATTCCTTTGGGATTCGAGTTGATTAGGAGATGAAGATCGAGATTTAAGTTATACCTTAGATGAAACTGAGTAAGTCAGCTAGATTGAAGTGATTCGAGTGGAAAGTCTCGTTCGATCGTCATTAACTCGATCGGTCCACACTAAGTGAATTATCTAACGAGCAATTAATACACCACATAGACAATCGAGAAAAAAAACAGGAACTAACGCTAGATGAGATTAACATGACATAACATATTATTGCTATTCCACACATATCTCCTAACATTCATACAACATATAGCACAACCCTAATTTTCAAGCACACAATCAATCAGTTTTATACTCGCACACCTATAGACTTAAATTTGCAAACTACACCCTACAGGCATAAACAAATAACACATAAAGCACAATCGAGTTAAACTTAATTAACTTTCTATCATGAGATATTACGTTATCGTTTGAAAATCTTTTTCCCTTTTTACAGCTCATTTGATCATGACAAAGAAATTTGACATTCTCTCCCCCTCAAACAATGACCCGTTTTCTATTTAAAGAGCTGTAGACATTGTTTGAGAAGTCAAATGTATCTTGAAAATTATTTTCAGATGATGGAATGATTTTGTATGTGACAAAACAACAAACACCAAGATAAATAAGATTTCTCTTATTTATTCACATAGATGCACTGAAACGTACACTTATGGATATAGGAAGCACGGGTTGTGATGCAAAGTAATCACAAGCCTTTGCATGGTCATAAAGTAGACCATGCCCGAGAATAAATTCCCGTTGAGAGGTCAAGATTTCTTTTTGAAATACTTGCCTTTAAGATGATGACCGGGTTGCTATCTGAAATAATAGCAAGCCATTTGGCATGTTTTGAAAACATTTGAAACTTCTGCTCGAACTTCATTTACAGGCTTGTATCATTGTTGAATGACATTTCTAAGACCGTAAATGTTATCGATTTCAGAAGACATGCCATTGTAAAACTTCTTTTTGAATTTTTCTCATTTTTTAATTTTGTATTTTGTTTTTGAAAAGTTTATATAAAAGAAAATCTTTTTGGTTTTTCTGATTTTATATTTTTCTCTTTGTTTTTATAGAATTTTATAGAAATAAAAATGAAAATAAAAATCCTTTTTTTTAAGTATTTACTTATTATACAGGATATTTGAATAGGTACCACCACTATTCATCAACTTCATCTGCCAATTGTTTCAGAGTATCCGGCGTAAAACTCCGCATTCCCAGCTTGTTGATAAGAAATTCAATTCTTTCTCGGCCAAGAGCTTTAGTGAAGATGTCCGCCAATTGATATTCCGTATTGACAAAGTAAAGTTCGATCACACCATTCTCAACATGCTCCTTGATGAAGTGAAACCTGATGTCTATATGCTTGGATCTGGAATGTTGAACGTTGTTGCAGCATAATGCAATAGCGCTTTTGTTATCACAGTACATTGGAATTTTATTGAATCCAAAGCCATAGTCGGTAAGTTGTGATCTCATCCAAAGGACTTGAGCACAACAACCGGACAAAGCAATATATTCAGCTTCCGTACTGGATATCGCAGCGCTTTTCTGCCTTTTAGACGACCAGCTTACAAGTCTATCACCCAAAAGTTGTATACTGCCAGATGTACTACGGCGTGTATCTTGACAACCAGCATGATCCGCATCTGCAAATGCTGTTAGTGCAAAGGAAGAATCCTTCGGATACCAAAGACCCCGATGTACGGTTCCTTTTAGATACCGAAAGATCCTTTTTACTGCATTTAGGTGCTTTTCGGTAGGCCGAGCCTGATACCGGGCACACATGCATATAGCAAATTGTAGGTCAGGTCTACTGGCTGTAAGATAAAGGAGGGTGCCAATCATACCACGATAGTGTGATGGATCTACAGCTTTCCCTTCTTTATCCTCATCCAGTTTGGACTTCTCCACCATGGGAGTATCCACTGGGTCACAAGATTCATAGCCATATTTTTTAAGTGATTCAAGAGCATATTTAGATTGGTTTATGAAGATGCCTCTGGGACTTTGAGAAATCTGTAGTCCTAAGAAAAATGAGATTTTTCCCATCATCGACATCTTGAATTTTGAACACATTATTTTAGCAAAATGAGATTTTTCCCATCATCGACATCCTTGGAGATCAGGAATGAAGACAACATATCATACCACGCACGTGGAGCTTGTTTCAACCCATAAAGAGCTTTCTTAAGCTTGTATACGTGGTTAGGTTTGTCTGGATCCACAAATCCGTCCGGTTGGCTAACATAAACTTCTTCTCGCAGATTACCATTCAGAAACGCAGTCTTCACATCCATTTGGTAGATGACCATGTTCATGTGAGCAGCAAATGCCAGAAAAATTCGAATAGCCTCTAATCTTGCAACCGGAGCGAATGACTCTTCGAAATCAATACCCTCTTCTTGACGATAACCACGAGCGACCAACCGAGCCTTGTTTTTCAGAATACCTCCTAACTCATCAAGTTTAACCTTATAGATCCACTTAAGAGAAATGACAAATGCTTTGTCCGGAGGAGGAACAAGTTCCCAAACCTCCAGACGTTCAAATTCATGAAGTTCCTCTTGCATAGCTTCAATCCAACATGCTTGGGTTAATGCTTCTTTGTAGTTCTTGGGTTCGACTGATGTTAGGAAGGCATCATAGTAACAGAATAGGGCTTGTTCATGAAGTTGGAGTCGAGTGGAAACTGGTCTGTCAAGAGCACCGATTATATTCTCAAGTGGGTGATCCTTCGTCCATTTGCTAGTGTGTTCAGAAACATGGTGATCGGGAGGCACAATTGTATGAATAATGGCTGATGATGAGGATTGATCAGAAGTAACTTCTGGAATTGGAATACCGAAGTACGGATCATTACCCATATGTGCAACTTCAATATCATGATTATCTTCTTCAACATCATGAGAAATAATAGGAGTTTGAGTTCCTTGGGTTGTAGGAGAGTTACTTGGTGATGGTGCATCTTGATCAACTGTAGTTGAGGAAGGTGAACCAGTTGATACAGCATGTTCAGGTGCAACTGCTTCAGGAATAGGAGCAATGACTTCTGGTGCATGTAAATCAACATAAGTCAGGGGATTAAGTGACTCATCAAACATTGGTTGAAACAACAAATCCCAATCAGATATCGAAGGTGGTACAAATGGTGTTGAAGAAGGAGGATTTGGCATGAGTCCTGAACTGATCGATACAGGAGTCATTTCATGAAGAGCGGGTCCTGAACTGCTGTGTTCAGAAGCCATCGCGGTCAGCTCATCAAAATCAACGTGAATAGTTTCAATGATTCGTCTGGTACGTCTGTTGTAAATCCGGAAAGCTTTCTTTGTGGGTGCAAGAGACGTCATTGTGATATCAAAAGATTACAAATCAATCGATCGGTGGTAGAAAGAAATTGTGTTTGGTTACGTGATTGTTGAGTCTTGAATTAAAACTACACGGGATTTTACAATTCTTGACAAAACCGGGAATACAAGGGTTTGTTTCACGGGATTTTACAAGTCAAAGAAATAACCGTATAATTGAAAATTAAGTTTGTTAAGTTTAAACTGAATTTATTTTTCACTGGTTCGGTCCTCTAGTTTGATCCGCTAGTTCGATCCTCTCGTTCGATCCCCTAGTTTGATCCTCTCGTTCGATCCGCTAGTTCGGTCCTTTCGTTCGGTTCTAACTAGTGAAAACGCTCGTTCGATCTTAACTAGAGAGAGCTCGTTCGATCCTAACTTAGAGAACACTCGTTCGGTTCAAACTAATGAAGCTTGTTCGATCCAACCTATGCAACTGCTCGTTCGGTTGTCTCGTTCGGTCCTCTAGTTCGATTCCCTTGTTTGATTCTCTAGTTCGATTCACTAGTTCGATTATCTAGTTCGGTTCAAACTAGTACGAAACCTAAATTTTCAAAACTAAAAAAAACACGATTTTTAATGGTTTTTAGCAAAAAATTCTTGTACAACTAGTATTACTAACCC
>BQNB010094444.1:0-26120 GCA_026074375.1 Tanacetum coccineum
GATGACGACCCCTTAGGGATTCCAGTTGACCAAACTCGATTTCGTAATATGGTCGGCTCCCTAATGTATCTCACTACCAGTAGACCCAACCTTGTATTCGCTGTATGCATGTATGCTAGGTATCAGGCTTCGCCTACCAAAAAGCACCTTGAAGCACTTAAGCGGGTTTTTCGGTATCTCAGAGGAACCATTAATTGGGGTCTTTGGTATCCGAAAGACACTGCTATGGCACTAACAGCCTATGCAGATGCGGACCATGCAGGTTGTCAAGACACACGAAGAAGTACATCAGGAAGTGCTCAATTCCTTAGAGATAAATTAGTTAGATGGTCATCAAAGAAACAGAAGAGCATCGCAATCTCAACTACAGAGGCTGAATACATTGCCATGTCTGGATGTTGTGCTCAGATACTTTGGATGAGATCACAACTTACAGACTATGGCTTTGCATTTAATAAGATTCCCCTGTATTGTGACAATCGAAGTACCATTGCTCTCTGCTACGAAATTCAAGTCTGGTTGATTTTCAAACAACATTCTCCACCGTGTGTAACACAAATAATTTTTTGAAGAATCATAGACGAAAAATCATTTGGTTAAAGAAAGAAGACTTCTCTTCTATATCAAGAAAAAATGCACTGAAATGTACGTTAAGTCAGAGTTGCATGGATATAAAGTAATCCATGCCCGGGAGAAGTTAATCACCCATTGTCAGGAACAACCGTCCTTTTGGCGACATGCTTTCCTCATTTTGAAAAATGGGTTGCAGTCTGAAATAACTGCAAGCCATAAAGACATGTTTTGAAAAGTTTTAACTTCCATTCGAGCTTCATTTAAAAACTCGTGTCATTATTGAATGACATGTCTAGGTCCGTAAATGTTATCGATAAACGGAAGACATGTCTTGAAAAACTATTTTTTGAATTTTCTATTTTTTGACTTTTATGGTTTTTGTAGGTTTTATATTTTTGTATTTTCTTTTTAGATTTAAGCTATATACATATTTACATAGGATATAGGAGGACCATCCTTTACTCCTCTTCTCCTTCTCCCGGGCATGGATTACTTTATATCCATCCAACTCCGACTTAATGTACGTTTTCTTGTTATAGAAGAGAAGTCTTCTTTCTTTAAACAAATGATTTTTCATCTATGATTCTTTAGAAAGTTATTTGTGTTACCCACGATGGTAAATGTGTTGAAATCAACCAGACTTGAATTTCTCAAATTGTCACTCAATCAACGATACAACTCTTTCAATAGAAAATCGGGTCATTGATGAGGGGGCGAGTGTTTTCCAAATTTATGACATCTAACGGCATTTAATTCATCAATAATTAATTGGTAAAGGTTTTTGTATTGATCGTGGTTTATAATTTAAAGGGGAGTTAAATTTATTTTTAACTCAAAAGGCCAAATTTGTCAATTATTTGTGAGTATAGGGACTTATGTGCAATTTGCTAAATGTTTCCTAGGCTTATGAAACTATAAGGACTACTTGTGCCAATTCTAAAACTTGTAAATCTTTGTAAATACCTTAAACCATAAAGAATAGGACTTTGAAAGTGTAGGGACCAAAACTACCAATATGTGAAACTTGTATTAGTATTTAAGGTATCAGCGAGTTACTATTGGCCAAACTTTCAAAATATCAGTCAAATCTTATTTCACTTAAAAAACCCTCTCGCGCAACTCGCTAGTTGAGCTTTTCGTTGATTTTGATTTTGTGGATTATCATTGTGAAGGTATCTGTTGTTTTTTGTTCTTTTTATATATCTAGTAAACATCATATATCTAGAACATGTCTGCCTCAATCACACTAAATTGCTCAAAATCAATAATTTCGCCTTTATTTATCATCTAAATCTTAGTTAATGATTGGAATGATATGTTATTTGCTGGGATAGGTTTAGGATGAATAAATGATGCCTCGTTTGTGTTTAATTTGGATTTACTTTCATTATTTTTGGATCTTATTGATTTTCATGGCTTATGTTGACTTTTAAGGTCAAAAGTTAGATGCTTGCTGTTGTTTGTTGTTTGTGAATGTTGCAAAATGCTTGCTTTATGTTGCCTTAGTCTTAATGATGTGATTTCAGGATCTTGTTTGCTCGTATAAGTGATTTTAGGTTTTAGCGAGTTTTCTGTGTGCTTAGTAGCGAGTTAGGTGTAGATTCTTGATAGCGAGTTGATAGCCTTGCATGTTAGCGAGTTATGTGTAGCCTCTAGCGAGTTGGATATTACTTTATTATTTTATCATGAACAGGCAACTCGCTAACCTGTAGCGAGTTGATGAAGACTTTATATTTTTATTAAAATATTCAACTCGCTATTTCAAAATTTTCAAATTTATTAGCGAGTTAAGTATTTTAATAAGAATATTCATAGCGAGTTATCATTAGCGAGTTAAATTTCATCTCTTATTTAATTGAGTGCAGGCAACTCGCTATCCTTTAGCGAGTTAAAGAAGATTTTATTTTAATATAATACTTAACCCTCTATTTCAAATTTTCTATTTTGGTAGCTAGTTAAGTACTTGTAATAAAACATTTCAGCGAGTTGTTTGTAGCGAGTTAAGTAATTTATCAAATACCTTTGGGTCAACTCATTCCAAGGTTGACTTTCGTTTGAGCAATTGCTCCCAACTAACATCAGATATCTGTATGTATGTCCTGCTGTTGGATCTACTTGTGCAGATACTATGGCTGACATGAACATGCCTGCAAATGATGTTCCTGCTGAACAAGCTCCTGCTATCGCACCACCAACCAGGACGGATGATCAAATATTGCCGTCAAGCAAATGGGTGCCCATCGGCAAGAGTAACTGCGTACTTGATGTACAGAAGTCTCAGAGGAATCCTATCTTCCTGATTGCTGTGGCCATACTGAAAAACACCAATTTCTTCAGGGCTTTCATGGCATCCTCTACGATTCTGGCTATCTACATTCAGCAGTTTTGGGACACCATGTGTTTTATTTTTTTAAAAAAAATTTTAAATTTTTATAAAAAAATCATCGACTGGTTGTAAGCTGTCTGTTGGATAAGCAATGGTTCAACTTGCATAAAGATATTCTCCGAGATGTTCTCGATATCACTCCATCCAATGATAACAATCCCTTTGTAGCTTCGCCTTCAAGTGATACTGTCATCGAGTATGTCAACACTTTGGGATACCCTTGTACACTCAGGAACGTGTCAGCAATGTTTGTCAATGTTCTCTATCAACCATGGAGAGCCATTTTGTCTATGATCAACATGTGCCTTACAGAACTGTTGGATATGACAGGCCAAGACACCCTGTGCTTCAGATTCTTTAGGTATCACTCATCGCTCAAACATCGACTATGCTGAAAGGATTTGGGAAGAGTTTGTTCAATCCATACAAACTTTCCTCACTGACAGGAAGAACCTTGCTACAGCTTCTCGTGGAAAGAAGAAGACCGCTCATCTGCTTATTCCAAACGTCAGGTTCACCAAACTAATCATCCATCACCTGAAAAACAAGCACAACATACACCCAAGACCTGGTTCGGCTCTTCACTACTCACATGAGGAAAATATTCTGAACACCCTCAGGTATGTTGGAGAGGATGGCAGGGAGATATTTGGTATGCCGATACCTGATGCTCTACCCACTGACGCTATTAAAAGCGCACCATACTACAACAGTTACCTGGAGGACGATGTCACAATGGAATATCAACGTTATCTGAATGAAGAACACGATAAGGCAGATGACAAGTCTCTCGAGCCAGCTTCATCTCAACCACCCAAACCAACACCGACACCAACTGAATCCTCCAAGAAAGACCAAGGTAAAAAGCGTAAACTGGTCATGGAATCAACTGATGCACCATCTCCCGCCAAATGATCCAAAGCGGGTAAGGTAACTAAGAAGTGCATGCCTAAGAGCTCTCTTCAGTTGGTTGATAAGGTTGTAGATGAAGGAGTTCCAGAAAAGGAACCCGCCCATGATGATGAAGAGGCAAACCTTCAATGGGCTTTGGAGCTAAGTCTAAAGGAACAAGGGGAACGAACTCAGGAACCAGCTCGTCCGGTGGTGATTAAGGAACCTGACTCTGGAAGAATTCAACCGCTTCCAGAGGCACAAGGAAAGGGAAAAGAGAAGGTCGCTGAAGAACAAGCTGCTCACGGTCTTCTCACCTTATAGACTCCTAAACCAAAGAACCTAATAGATTAATTCATCTTTCGGAGACGTACTCCTATACCCACTGAACCCTCTGAACATGCTGACTCTCCCTTCTTGGATGCGGAACTTGCTCTCACTGATAGTGAAACAGAGTCAGAGGAGGAAGTGCCTGTGATTAAAGATGGAGATCAAGATGAAGGCTAGGCTGGACCAAACCCTGGTGAACAAGACGAAGGCCAGGCTAGATCATACCCTGGTGATGCTGCAAAGTCTCAACCTCAACTAAGTCATGTGGTTCATGCTGGACCAAACCTTGAACACATGGACTTAGAGACCACTGATGCTTCTACTCAACAAAAATCGGAGTAAATGGATGAGAAGTTTACAACAACTGCTTACCTAAATGTTCAGGAAAACCTTAAACTGCTAACTGAAGATCAGATGATTCTTGAAGAACCTGCTAGCTCCTCTAGAACCTTGTCCTCTCTTCAAAACCTTAATAAAGATCTCAGCTTCACTGATCAGTTCTTCGTAGAGAAGCTACATGAAGAAGAACCAGGGAAAACTAATGCTGAAGCAGATGTTCAGTCGATGGTTTCGGTCCTCATTCATCAAGACACCTCCTTGGTTCCTGCAATGACCACTCTGGTTATTGATCTCACGAAGTCACAATCTGACTCTCCACTCCAACATCAACAGCAACAACCTCAACAATCACAACAACAAGTCTTCCACCACCACCACTTCAAAGCACCACAGATCCGATCCTAGTTCGTCGCATAGGTAAGCTTGAATAACATATCACGGATCTGATACAAAACAACTTAGCCCTAGAGGAAAGGTTGGATAAACATGGGTCCAGGCTGTAAAAATTAGAGAATCTCAATATTCCCTACCAGGAGAGCAAAGCCGTTGATGAGATAGTCACTTCGAGCTCGCTTTAGGGATAGCAAAACTGTTGATGAGATAGTCACTTCGAGCTCGCTTTAGGGATCTGCTCACCGTTGATATGAAGGAAATTATTCAACAACAGATGTTTAAAGACAACACCTACAAGACTCATGAAGTTCACAGTTACTTATATGAAGCTCTGCAGAAGTCAGTGGAGCTAGACTATTCAAATCAACATTTAGCTGATCCGGAAAAAGCACATAAGAAGAAAAGAAAGAGACGTGAGTTACCAAGAACTCCTCCTGGGTCTCCACCTATACAACCACCTCCACCACCTCCTCTAGTAGGCACATCCAGTGCTCTAGGTACTTCTGGAGCATCAGGATCCTCTTAGTTGCCCCCACCTCCTCTTCCTCCATCTACTGGTACATCTGGATCTGCACAGCAACAAGGCAGTAAAGCTCCAAGTTCATCCAAGACTGCAGCCTCAGCTTTACAATCTATGGATTGGATGACATCTGACACTCAATATGAGTCAGCTGACTATCTGATGTAGGATGATTCCATTCCCAAAGAGCAGGTACATTTGTCTAATGATGAAGACTCCGAGAATGATCACCAACCAAAAGCTAACTCGAGAAAAGACTGATGGAAACCACTACCTGAAGAGGAAAGACCAGCGACTCCTAAACCTGCATGGAGTATTCCTTCTTTCAACAAGTCAGATGTTGTGAACAACTAGGCTTTTGCATTGGCCACAACTTATAAGCCCCCAGCTAAGAACTCATTGCTTGCAAAGATTGGATATATGACAACCTTCATGAACTAGTACCGCCAAAAGGTTAACAAAACCGTGCTTACGGAAGCAGATTTTGAAGGGCAGGCTTATGAAGTTGTTAAAGCATTCTACCTAGATGTCATTCACCTTTAGTTCCAAATGGAGGAGTGTCACAAGATGCTCATAGATCAGGTTGACTAGACGAACCCAGAAGGAGATCAAGTCAGAGTCGATGTCAACCGACCATTGCCTCTTGGTGGTCCTCCATGTCATGTTACTATTTAAACGCAATTCTTCTTCAATAAAGACTTAGAGTACTTGAGATATGGCAGCAAGGGAAGCAGTCCAACACTATCGATTTCCAAGATGAAAGATGCTAGGTATCCCGACTTTGGTCTTGAACTGCTAGTGCCGGAGCACATGTGGATTGATGATGTGTGTACCTATGACATTAGTGCAACATTGGCATCTCCCACTGGTGGTTTAATCGACAAAAGTTCTATATTGTCCGACATGACTCTCCATTGCGTCATAAAGAAGTCAGAACACACATGCGGATTCTCAGTGTCATCAGGGTCAAAGCCTACTCAAGATACGGGTATGACTACTTGAGCAAAATTGTCCTCCGAAGAGCTAATTTCTAAGAACACACAATTGCTGAAAAAGATTTCAAGAACTTGTAGAAGATCTGAATCTGCTTCTTCTGCAAGGCCATCTTGATCATCTTCCTAGTTTAGACAAACAGATGCTATCTACTGATGTCAAACTATGGACCCAAAACTTAGTGATTCGACAGCGGGTTCAAGACTTTCAACTCGGCATTAAAAGCTACCAGATACAGTTGAACCTCACTTAACCAGGATGGGATGCAACAGGCTACGAGTTCAAGCATGATTATACTATCATTAAGTCTCCTCGAGCAGTAGTGTTCCCAGTAGACAACGATAACCGAAAGATCATAAGGTTCAATGAGATATACAAGTTCAGTGATGGGATGTTGACACGTATTCTAGAAGCCCTAGATTACATAGTCAAGGAATTCAAGGTCAAGCGGCTCAATCCGGGTATAAATACGCGATTCTAGACTGAAAAGGATGTGACAAGGAGCAAAGAGTTCATAGTGGCAATTGAAATGCGACTAAACACGAGAAGGATCTACTAGAATCTGGAATGCTTTGTTGGTGGACGTGTTCGTGATATTGACTACAGACTTCTTCTGCGAACGGAATGATATCGTCATTCCAATTAAAAGGTCAATATCATGTGTCTTATATTGTAGACTTTGTACATTATTTAGTTGTGTAGTTATCAGTGTTGTGTGTCAGCTTATGAATCTTTCATGAGTTTCTTGTTAAACTCTAAATCATTTATAAAATCATCATAACTGACACTAATAGAATCCCTCGTCAATTGAGGGGGAGCAAATATAGGTTCCAATATCGGCTTGTATTTAATCAGACCACATTTTCTCCTAAATTTTTCTAACATATTTAAATCAATTAAGATCCTAAATCTCAAATGGTTTGAAATTTTTTATCAGGGGAGAGAATGTGATTTAAATATTAAATCTGATAAAAATGTGATCTATTAAGACTCAAGCAGGTACTCCTCCCTCCTTGTGCCAAACAATTTCAATTACTGACGCACTTGTTAAGGGGGAGCGTTTCTAAAATAATCAAAACAATCAAGGTACAATGGCTTTGATACCTATATCACAAGTACCTTGATTGATTTTTCAATTAGTTTTATGGAGAAGTGAACTGTACCAAAAGACCGACCCTGTACTTACTTTATCGGAGGTATAAGGATGGTAAGGTTAGGTACATGTTCCCATGATCCCGCCAGATCTGGTGGGATCTACCCAGGGACAATCCACTAGTCAGTGTAGAAGTCCGTAGGTATGATTACAAAAGGAGTAATGTGAGAATAAGGGAATAGTACGGACTGAGATGGAGCTAGTACTGGAACACACCTAACAAGGTACTAGTAATGAAGTCTCGGTAAGCACTGAAGGGGTTGAAGAATGAAAAAGAAATGTTAAGATAAAGGGTGAAAAGAAAGCAGCCCTCCTTTGACATTAGGCAGAAACCGGGTCACTACATATGCTGTCGGAATCACATGGTTGATTACTGACATTGAAGATCCCTCAAAGGATTCTTGTTTTATTTCTCACAGAGATCAATGCATTTCTATTGTCTCTCTCACTCCGAGTTAGACGATATTGAAAAGGTGGCACTCTGCTCCAGCCTCCGACTACTAAAAACCAAATGTGCACTATAGAGTCTAGAGCCATGAGATCATCCATAAATCTTGTTAGGTCACTAATATAAACTATGCTTGCTCATCACACACTGTGATAACAAGTAAGATCTTAAAAGTCCTACGCATCATCCTCGTGGTATTACCAGAACATCCGAGTGATATGAAAGTACTCACAATGAAGATGGAAATCCTTCTAGAGCCAACATCAAACAAGCTCTTGGTAGGTAACATGTGAGCTCCATTATGGATCAAACTTGTGAAAAATGGAAAGCAACGATGGTGCGATTCTTTATGAATCAAAACTTGTTCTAGGCAGTGAATTGACAGATAGTTTTTGGAAAACCTTTCGATGTACCCAACAACTGATTTTCGAGCACATTGACTGTGTATATCTTTCAAAACAAATGTGTTTATGATGAAATGTGATTTATGTTATAAAACCTTTGATGTGTCACAAAAACAATTTTCTAAGTAACACGCGACTGATTTTTAAATCAATTTCTCATTAATCAGTGGGTTTTAATTTACTGTTTCACTCACTCCGTGCTTTGTCCACTTTGAGATGATCTGGTTTGAGAATGTCTAGTGCAGCTGTGAAACCCTGTCAAGGAAATTCTTCAGAATTCTACCTGATCACAGGCAGTATTTATACTGATTAACGGGGAACCGTAGTTCTTGCAACCTTATTCAACAGAAGTGAACAAAGACACTTTCGTTCGCTTATTACTAACATATACTTGCTGGAATCCTCGACGGTAGCAGCTGCTGGCAAGAGACGTGTTAATTTACAACCCCATGCTTACATTTAATATTCTTAATCAAAGACATCATGATAACTGAAAGACCTATAACACAGCTTTCGCAACTCTGAAGTGTGCTATCATGATCCATAAAAGTGTGAGCATGCCGGTCCGAAGGTCACAATATTACATGAAGGAAATACCACAACAAGGATGATTAAGAGATTTACTATGGCTGACGATCTCAAAGAAAGCTCAAAGATTACACAAGTCAAAGGAACTAAGCTCAAAGAACACCACATTATGTACAAAGAAATCAATGCATGAAGAATCAAAGACTACGAGCTGAACACAAGATCAACTTTACAGAGCTTAAATTAGTAGTTTCTTGGGTGACCTCCCTTAGGGGGAGATTGTTAGATATTAGAAAAAGACTCGGTCACCCCTTGTATTTTACCGTTTATTGTTGCTCGTAGTTAAGTTGTTAATGTATAACATTCGGTAATGGGCCGGGTATTAAACCCAACATGTAAGCCCACTACTAAGGCCTTATGGCTGGTTTTGGTTGTCACTATATAAGCCTCTTACATGCCATGGAAGAGGTGGGTTTTTCATTTATATAATACAAGTTCATTTTCTCTCACTAGAAAGTTCTCTCTCACTTTCTTTCTCTAGAACTTGGCTAATCCACTAGTCATTCGATTGTGTTATGATTTCTAAAATCCTACAGGTAATATATCGAAACATAGCCTAAAAGGGTGATTTTTACCAAAATTTAAATTTTTTTATGACACATACCAACGAAAACTGAGTATTATTAGCGTCCCATGGATAGGAATTTATATGACTAGCACAAAAACCCTTAATATTCCACCCCCATAATGTGAGGTTCGCCCTTAGATATAATACCTTTAGCTTGTTTGAGTTAGGAGTGAGCAATCATGTGTGTCTATTCCGTCATTACGGATGTGTATGCGTGGTTTTGTCACCTTTTCTGGAACAATGGTATCGGTTATTTTAGGATTATGAGAGTGTACCGGTAGTATATTAAATTCTAGAACTTGTTTTTGTGATACATCCCGAGACCGCATAGTAAGTATTAGGATTTGCTTGATAAGAGGCATTAGGATTAACCCATGTTTTAAACCTGTAATTGTTATGATGGTTACACCGATCATATAACTATCCCACACCCTTGCCATGCACTCATTTTTAGTGCAGGATACCCCTAGTACAACCCTCCGAACCTATCCTTTTTCATGATTCTTGTAATTTTTTAGTGGATTCCAGATTATTAATGAAGAGCATTGTCACCCCTAAACCAATTGTTACACCCAAAAAGCCTTAGCCTACCTTATATGTACTCATCTTTAGTACATTATTGTGTTTAACCCAAGTTAATTATTGAGTATGTTGTTGCTAAGTCCTTATCCTTGTAAATACAGTTTTAGGACTATTGGGATTCATGGTAGTATTTATTTCGTGAAAGAATAGGGAAGAAAAGTTAAGTCAATACCCCCATATGCTTGTCAAATGATCCCCATATTATTTTGATCCACCTCAAATCGGGTCAATAGTTAGATTGTATATATCGAGCATGTAAAGGCTCAAGTGTAGGGGTACGTATTATAAACCCCCATGTTGTATTATGTTAGCAAAAAAAGAAAGAAAAAGAAAGAGATTAATGTTGAGTTGTGTAGAGTTTGTATATCTTCGTCCGAGCCTTGGCTTAGCAACCAAACCAAAGTGTATTCGTGTAAATAATTAGCTAACTCTTCCACTCCAAATTCACCCAAAGTCACCACCTAAATGTATCCCATCCGTTTTCGTTTTCATTATATGTTATCTTACACCTACACCCCACAACCCTTTAAAAGACCTCTTAGATAGTAATGATTAATATGTGCGCCTAGCGGTGGAGGTTTGATCCTTTACCAAGCCTATGGTAATTTATATACTATGACAGGTTATGAGTGTAATTTTCCATTTCCCCTATATGTTATAATTCATTATACACCCGAGTGAAAGAGAGAATCCCAAACACTTATGTAAGGTGCTAGTATATACTTCTGTGCTTTTAATTACAAGGTATAGAAGGTTGTGTTGTAGAATATTTTTAAAGAGTAGGTTAATGTACCCCTCACTGGTATTGTATTGTTAGGTAGAAAAGCCCGCCCTCCGCACATTTGGCCGTAAGGACAAGCAGTCCATTGTTTTAGTGTAGGGAATTCTGAGAAAGTGTCTTTTTATACACTTTTTAGGGTTGTTTAACCCCCAAAAGCGTGTGTTTATGCCCAAAATAGGTACTTAATCGTTCCTTTTCAGGTATTTCTCATTTGGAAGACATTTGGATGAATTACACTTGACTTGGGCTCATTTGGAGAAGAAACGGACGAGATTACCAACCAACACCAAGACTCTTGAAGATTTATGCTCACAGAGCCTAGAGACGGCGTCACCAGCTATACACGACGCCGTCACAACTCATCAAATGACGACGTCACGCATCAGCCCATACCGACTCAAACACAGATCTAGAAGATTCATTTTACGATGGCGTCACGACTAAAACGCGACGCCGTCGCGTCGATTTTCTTATATATACAAACCCGAATTTAGGGTTTTGAGTGTGTAACTTTAGAATAAAAAGAGGGTACGAACCCTAGTTCGTTTAGCAGCTGTAGGAGACGATTTTAGGGCCTAAAAACCCTATTGTACTTCTTCCAATTCATGTTTTAATCAAGTAAGGTTTACTTAATCATTCAATATGTCTATGTGTTGTTTGATCTATTGTTCTTGCTTTATCTTTAACATGCTTGGCTAAACCTATTATTGTGTTTATTTATGATTGTATGAAACCTAGAATGTAGATCTTAGTGATGTTGCTTCTTGTGATGGATGTGCACGTTAGGTCTTAGAAAACCAGCTTTCTGTCTATAATCGCTGTTGATATGTCTAGGGAAACGTGATTGTGTAGAAAGGATACCATCGGGTAACAGTCTTCATACTACCTTGCCCCCTAATATGGTTGATCCACTTTTAATGTATTTTACATGCACTTAGTAAACTCCTAGGGGCCGTGTAATAGTCTTCATACTACCTTGCATGTGCGTTGCTCTAGCGGCATACTAAGTAGACGGCGGGTTCGTGTAATTCGTTCATGATTTAGGAAATAGTTACACATATTATCACAAAAGGCAACAACACTAGGAGAAGCAATCTAGGGAGTAATACATGATTAAATAAATGCAATCTTTTATCTCATTGTTATCACCATTAGTGTAGAATTATATTTAGTTTATTAGCATAAACCAACCAATCTCTAAAACATATGATTTACTTGCTTTCCATAAAATACAAAAATACAAAAATAATCTTCCCTTAACCTTTAGAATTCTGTTAGACCATGATCAAGCCTTCCTAACCTATTCCTCAAGTGGATAATAAAAAACCCTGAGTCTTGCCTATACTACACTACAACGATTAGGTTCATTTCCCAGGGAGTTGTAAAACTTCTTGTGTAGAAGTCCTACAACGACCGCACATCATTTAGATTATATTTAGTTTACTCAAAACCATGATATTTACTTGCTTTCTTAAAAATATAAAAACACAAAAAGAATCTTCTCTCAACCCTTTAGAATTTTGTTAGACCATGTTCAAACCTTCCTAATATATTCCCCTAGATAACGATAACAGCCCCCGAGTCTTGCCTTACTACACTACAACAGTTAGGTACACTTCCTAGGGGATTGTAAAGCTTCTTGTGAAGTCTTCACAACCTCCATATTAAGTTTTTGGTGCCGCTGCCGGTGAATAGTTAGGTTTTGATCATTGTTTAACTTAGTTCTACTCGCTTGATTCCTATCAAGTAAGAGTTTTAATTCCAGCTCATTAGTTTTCTTGTAGTCTATCTTTTCTTTATGTGCCTGTTTTGTAAACCCCAACCATGACACGTAGTATCACCAAGAAGTTAAAGAAACCCCTCGATGAGCCTGAAAGAAAGTTCTGCAAGCTTAGAAGAGCCGTTTGGCGCCAACAGCAGAACGAATCTTTAGCCATAGCCGGAAGAAACCTATTCAATAACAAAGCGTCTTCTTTTAATAACACTAGAGCTAAACCATTAGTCCCTTCAAAACCTTACGGGAACACTCTCTTCCTAGTTCTGCCGGTTTTCAAAATCCTATTACCCTCCTCGCTGAACAAACAAGAAGAATCATTAACTCATGCGACATCTTGCTAATTCAAGGAACATGTACATTCCAAGGATTAAAAAGCAAAAATCCGATCCACTACATCAAACACTACTTAAGTATCGTGGACAATATACGAGCTGGCAGTGCCACTAGGGACACGTCTAGGCTGCATTTCTCTCACTTCTCCCTCAATGGTAAAGCAAAAGAATGGCTTAACAAAATTCCTCCCACCCAAATCACAACATGGGATCAGCTTGTAGCACGGTTCCTTGATTACTTATTTCTAGTAGGCCGTACCTCATTTCTTCGTGATATGATCCTTCGATTCAAACAAGGCAACAACAAACCCATTAAAAGTGCCTGGATTTGTTTTCAGGACTTGATCAAATAGGTCCCTCACCATGGGATACAAAAATGGCTCTTGGTATAGATCTTTCACGATAACATATCTCAAAAAGATCAAGGGAAACTAGACCAGTTCACTCATTTCCATTTCAGTTCTCTCATCGAAGAGGAAGGTTGGAACCGAATTAAGGAATACGTCCAATATTAAACATCAATGGGACACCCATCCCAACCGCATGAACAACATCCTTTCATCGTCAGGGTAATACAACCAAAGTTCAAAGGATGTCAAAAAATGCTTGTAAAAGCAAATCTCTCACCAAGAAGCACCCCAGCCGCAAAATAGGACTGAGAAGCCTTATCTCCATTTGCGACTTCTGCGAGGAGCCCCATGAAGCTGATGAATGCGACCAAAACAACTCGACTGAACAAGTGTGCTTATTTGGGGGAGACATCTATGATGACCCTCCCTCTTGAGGTTTTATCAGAACGACGATGTCCCACCGTGGGGAAACAGTCGACCAAAGGAAGTAGGAGAGAACGGTCCTAACTAGGTCGTCAAAAGCAAGTTTGATAGTCGAGAACCCCGGTTTAGGCTCAAAAAGAATTCTACATGAAAAGTGATTAGGAGAGATGTTGACCATATCGCAGAGGAAATACATGAAACATTCTCTTAAATCCTATATCTGAAATCATAAGTAAACGAAACCCCCTAAACCAATGCACCAACCTTTGCTAACTCACGACCAATCGAAACTAGCACTCGTGACTCACCTTACCCAACTCCACCAGAATCGATGACTATCGACCACATCGAAAGAACAATCGAAAAAGAAGGGCCCGAGGGTGAAGAACCAAGCATCGTGCAGGATGGGGAAAGCCCCCAGTTAACCACCTTCTACCACCCCTCTAAATCATCCAGTGCGCTTTTCCATTCCTGATTAAAAAAACAGAAAAAGGACGAGGATGAAGAGCGGCTCCTATCTATCTTCAAGCAAATCCATGTCAATTTGCCATTCCTTGAGGCCATGATCCACATTCCGAAAGGAGCAAAGGTTCTAAAGGATCATCTTTCGCATAAAGAGAGGCTCGAAAAGGCAGTCGCTTTGGTTAAAATTAGTAAAGAGTGTTTCGCCGTTATCCAGAGAAGCTTACCTCAAAAAGAGGGGGGCCCAAGGAGTTTCACGCTACCATGTCTTATCGAACCCTTGATAGTGAAAAACACTATGACCGATTTAGGGGTAAGCATAAACCTCATGACACATTCCCTTTTTCGACGAATAGGCATCTCTAAGTTTAAACCAACCAGGATGAGTGTTCAGCTGGCCGATCGATCCATTAAATATTCTATCAGGGTATGTAAGAATCTTCTAGTCAAGATAAACAAGTTCATCTTTCCGGTCAATTTTGTAGTTTTGGAGATGGATGAAGACGAATTAGTCCTGATCATTCTTGGACGGCCCTTCCTAGCTACTGCTCGAGCAGTAATCGACGTTCACGAAAGGAAGCTAAGCCTGAGAGTCAGAAATGAAACCGTCACCTTCAACATTAGAAAAAATATGAGATCCAAATACTCCCAAGACGACTATCTATATTGTGCTAACCACATCTCAAAACTCGTTCAGGAACAATGGGTAGACACAATCAACCATGATGGAAAATAGGTAGAAGCAGAGGAAGAGGAAGGTCCAAACGAAGTACAAGCAGTTTCTTTCTACCTCAAACCGGAACCAGTCGAACCACTCAAATGGAAGGCTCCAAACACCTCGAGTATGCTTTCCTACAAGAAGACGACTGTGACACTCATGATTTAAACAGGTTAGTAATACTTTTAGAGTTGGTTAAGTGTTTATATGTGCTATATTTATGATCTATGTGACTTTATCTGTGTGCATGATTATCATTCTGAGGTGCGTGTTCATCTCATTTCTGAATGAGTTTGAGGTATTTGAGGATTATTTCCATTATGTTCACGTGTAGTGACAATGGAAATGAGTGACGTATTTGCATGCATTGCCACGTTAATATGTGGAAAGTATTATATATAGGAAGGAAATTAGGTTCGTGAAATATGAGAGTTAGTAAGGAACTTTCTAAATATAGAAAGTATTTTGGTGAAATGAAAGTTACAAATAGTAAGTTATTAACTAGTTTTATGTAAAAACTTTACCAAAATTAATAAAGGTTTTATGGAAAATTAACACATTGTAGGTAATTAAGTAAATACAAATATAAAAAATATATTATAAGGGGGGGGGGGGGCGATGGCTAGGAAAAGAAAAAGGGAAAAAAATACATTATCTAAATTAGAATTTAAGTTAGATTAGGACTTGTTATTCTAGTTATCAAAATCCTATGAAGACCCTAAACATAATTTTTGGTCTCATTCTTGCCTCTCCCTACCCTTGTGTCGTTCGAAACCCTCTCCCCCTAAGAACAAGGTAGACAAATATGTTGATCCAAGGATTTACAAGCTAGATCGTGTTAGGAGCAAGTAAGTGCGCTAGGTAATGATCCTACCCTTGTTAGTTCTTTTTAAATCATGTATAAAACATTATGGTGGATCATTAAGGTTTATAATATTCTGTATTTAATTATAATTAAAGCATGTGGGGACATTTGTGGCTTGATTTGGATCATAATGATGTAAACAGTTTATGTTAGAACGCATTAGTTTAGGATTTAGGGTTTGGCAGATTTTAGGTATGTGTTCAAGTGATGTTATCTCAATGATGGTAACGTGTTTTGAGGTGTTTCCAGTGCCTAAATAGTATCTCAAAGAGTCTATATTTCAAAAAGTCCAGCCACGAATGATTCTAAGTTCTAGAAGTTAGTTAAATGTTAGTTACAAGAAAAGTTATCAAAACAGTAAATACGGGTCAGATTTAGGTCAGAATTAGAGAGGTAAAACCCCTATTTAAAATTCAAATTAAGGTTAGCCAAATCACAAAAGCCAAGTTCTATATGTTGATTAACTTCACCCTAAAATTTAGCTTCTGATTAGTTGTCTAAGTATGGTTAGCAAGATCAAACATTTTAGTGCGCGTTTAGATCCGAATCTGAATACTTTTGAGTTGGGAATATATTTGAGGCATTTACACATGTGAATAGCTTTTGGGGAAAATGAGGTAGTTACTAAACACCTAAGTGTACATAGATGATTTATTTGAGAATTTATTAGGTTCAGTAGGTAAGGGTTGAAAGTTAGAAAATCGACACTAAAATTCTGCGTTTTCGGGTAAAATGTAGATCATTAGAATTATGAGTAAATGAATTGGTTAAAGTCGGGCATGGTGTCAGGGTGACCCATAGAGATATTTAAACACCTTAGACATCCATTATATGATTGTTACATGGACTTAAAGCATTTGCCTTAGTCGCGTGTAACATGTTTATATTTTATTATGTAGTTTTGTGCTAGGAAATTTAGGAAGCTACGTTGAGCATTAGGTGAGTTTCATAGTCTCTCTTTTTACATTGTTTTTAAATTGGGATAGAAATGATGTAAATGGTTTTGGAATGTTTTAATTTTTGTGATTATGTGGTTTAATTGATGCATGAACATTTATGTGGCTATTATATGATATGTGCTAAATGTTCATGTGTTGTTGGATCAGAGGGTAACGTTCCTACCCATGCTGTGTGATTTGGATCGGAGGGTAACATTCCTACCCATTGCTGTGTGATTCCGATCGGAGGGCAAAGTTCCTACCCATTACTGTGTGATTCCGATCGAAGGGTAAAGTTCCTACCCATTACTGTATGATATTTCGGTGTGATTTGGATCATGGGATACGTTCCATCCTAATTGTGGTTATTTTGTACGTATGCATGTTAGCCTGTATAGTAGCTAGCTTAACTGTCCTGCCATGTTTTGTTTTATTAATCACAGTAATTGATTGAAAGTTTAAATTGAGTGTCGTAAACCTATTACTCTTATCAACCGTTGTGTTGACATTTTTAAGCATCATTTTCAGGTGAGCATCAAGAGGATCTTAAGAATAAGAGGAGTGGCTAGAGAGACCATAGGTTACTTACGGATTTTAATCTCCTAGTTTATTTCATGCATGATTGAATATTGAATGTTGTTGATTTGATCTGCTTAGGTTTATTTTGGATGTTTTGCATGTCTTGGTATTGACGTGAACCCCCTTTGCTTCAATACAAGACGCCAATTATCTTTTATGTTTGCTTGGGTATTTTCATGACACTTTGTGTCTATACTTTGTTTACTTTATGCATTGTAGTTCTCTATATAGACGTCATTGTGTTACGTTGATATCCATTCTCATTACGCCTCGCATTTATGCCTTGGCGGGGTGTGACAGATTGGTATCAGAGCCTTTGGTTATAGAGAAGTAGGTGGTTTTACCTAGATTATAACCTAGGAGTCCTTCATATAGCTGCATAATAGGATCTATATGTTTAGCTATCTAAGCATTTTGTTTTCTTGCTTTTCTCTATGTTTTATTTTGACCTACGAGCTACTCCATATCAAAAGATTCAGAAAAGGACCCAATTGAGGAGGAGCCTCTAAAGGGACCGAAGGTTGAAGGGTAGTTGAAGAGTCGGAGAAGGAGGTCGACTCAGATCTCCTGTCAGATGCTCGTAATAGGCCTAGACCCGCGGAGGCGGGTGACTTTTGCGAAAGCAAAGTTGAACCCAAGTGAGGCCCAGCATAAGCTTATTCCGTCATTTACCTTGATATAATGCTATTATCGATGATTTTGTTCGGATATTTTGTATATTCGGGCACTATAAGGCTATTGTTTTCTTTCGTTTTTGATTTTAGTTTTATATAAATAAGTATTTCTTTGATGGAGCAATGTGGTATATGTGCATATATGTGTGTTATCATTGAGATGTGTAGTCTTAGAAATAAGTACACGTGTGAAAGGATGTGGTTATAATTATGGGTAGCCAACATAATTATAAAGGCATCACACACGTGGACTTGTGATCATGATTGCATTGATTGGTGTTTATTTGTTAGGTGATAGAGTAATATGTTGTGATATGTTTGATCATGATAAGGATGGTTATATAGTTATTGGTATCAATCTTTTACCTGATGAGTGATTATGTTAGGCTCAGTTGCGTAGATAGTAAGTTTTCCTTCTATCTAATGTTTGTGGATACCCTGGATACCTGTTATTGCTGCTGTTATTATTATTGGGTTGTTCTATTGCTCGATTACTCGTTCAGAGATCTTACTCCCATTTTAAGATTCCTAGTTTGTGCCTTGTCAATACGGATGATCTATTTTTCCCATTCAGCGTCTTGATATATATTGTTCGGATTTACTTCTTTGGATATTGGTACGTTTCACTTGGTTCTTTCCTTGCGTTTATTATTAATTTTTCTTCAAGCACTAATTGTTCATAACATATTAGTTTGGATGTTCACTCCCTTGTTTTTCACATCCTTTAGTTTTCATAACATGTTTGAGACATGTTAGTACTGATGCTTTTCTATGGTTCTTATTTTGATCGTTAGTATGGATGAGTCATTACATTCTTCTTTTGGTTCGTAATGTCTTTGCATGAATTTCACTTGTACGTGTTCGTTTGACTGTGATTCTGATTATATGGTTCTTTGTACTTTCTTTCGCCTTCAAGCAATAGATTATGTTAGAGTTCTTATTGTATTTTGCAATCCCTTCTAGGTATTACGATTTCCTTTGTTGAGTTACATATTTTATATTGACGACGAACTATAAAAATCCTATTGAATTTTATCTTGATGAGGTTTAGGGAAAACTATTTTTGAAATAATTTTTACGAATACAACATTCTTATGAAAATGCCTCTTTATTTTTTTTTGAGAAACTATGTTTACAACAAATTTTATGAAACAGTGTGATAATTGATTGATTGTCAAAACTATTTTTTAAGATAATCTTTATGAATAAGATATGATAATATTTTTATATGCTTGTTATGATAAATTTTATTTTTATAAAAAATATGTTTAAAGTAATTTATATTGGTCAGATGGGATACACTGTTAAATAACTGTCTCTGGATTTTTATGACAACCATGTTTGAAATGAATTTTATAAAGATTATATTTAAGATGATTTTTATATTTAAAATGATTTTTTTTAAAAACGACTTTCTTTATTGTTCAAAATAATTTTTTTTAAACAATATTTAATTGGTTCTTTCGAGTAAAGTCGATTATTGGTATAAGAATTCTATCTTTCGTATTTATCATTATTCGATATGTGTTCCTTTTGTCTTGGTATGCTTTGTTGACTCTTTTGTTTGCGTTTCCTATCAGTATAGATATTCTATCCTTTCTTTTAAGGATTCTTATGTCATTTGATCCACGTCTATTTGCATATGTAAAATCCCTTATATGTTTTCTAGCCTTTGATTCTATATTTGTTTGTTACCCTATTCGATAGTTCATAACCCTTAAAATTCATTGATATACGTTCTATTCGACCAAGTCACTCTCCGTGGGGAGCACATGTGTTGCTCGTGAAGAAGAAGGACGGTTCACTTCTTATGTACATAGACTACTGAGAGTTAAGCATCTAACCATCAAGAATCATTATTCACTCCCCAAGATCGACGACATGTTTGATCAATTGCAAGGTTCGCATTATTTTTCTAAAATAGATCTTCGGTCGGGTTATCATCAGCTTAGAGTGCATGAGGATGATATCTCAAAGACCGCGTTCAGAACATGATACAGACATTTTAAGTTTACGGTTATGCCTTTTGGGTTAACCAATTCACTAGCGATCTTCATGGACATAAGGAACCGGGTTTGCAAACCGCACTTAGATAAGTTTGTCATCGTGCTCATTGATGACATTTTGATCCACTCAAAGTCTAAGGAGGATCATGAGGTTCATTTAAAGCTGGTGTTGGAGCTGCTGAAGAAGGAGAGGTTGCATGCTAAGTTTTCCAAGTGCGAGTTCTGGTTGCAAGAGGTACATTTCCTCGGTCACATGGTCAATCAAAATGGTATTCACGTGGACCCAAGTAAAGGAGGTAGTAAAGAATTGGAAAGCTCTTACAACACCGTCCGAGATTTAATCATTTTTAGGGTTAGCAGGTTACTACTGACGTTTTATCGCAAACTTCTCTAAGATTGCTAAACCTCTTACTTTGTTGACTCAGAAAAACAAAAAGTATGAATGGGGCATGAAACATGAAGAGGCTTTCCAGACTTTGAAGAATAATTTGTGTGATGCACAGATATTGTCACTACCTGATGGGGTTGAAGATTCCGTAGTCTACTTGATTGCATCGAATCAGGGATTAGGTTGTATACTCATGCAAAGAGGCAAAGTAATTGCCTATGCATCAAGACAGCTAAAGATCCATGAGAAGAATTATACAATGCACGACCTAAGTAGCAAACAATGGTGTCATTAATCCTAAAACTATTTTCTTGCCTTGCATGTTTCAAAAACCTTTTAGTATGAGAAGTTGTTGTATATATTCATCATTAAAAACTGCTGCAATATTTTCAATTTGATTGTTCAAAAACAGTTAAAAACCTTGGATACATTAAAAACTTTTTAGAATTAGGATCCAAGTTTCTCAACATACCATCAAAAATTAAACTTTTGTTTCTTAGCCAAACATATAACTGCTGATGCTATATTTATACCAAATTCATTCCAAGCAGTTGATTTAGAACTTAAACATTGTAAGATGGTATCAATGAGATACTTCCATTGAGGGGAAAAAGAAGGTTTTGAAAAGTAAGTTTATCAAAAAGCTTTTCATTATCTTCAATTGAAGTGTATTTAAAAAATTCAGTGTTTGTAAGACAAGTACATTACCATCTCATCTCAAAGTGATGATCTTCCTTCATAGATTGTTTCTGTTATTATTCTAGTCTTCGCATCAACTTTGAAGCAGATATTATGCTTCATTATTGAATGTTTTTGATCTATGCAGTAGACCAAAATGTAATAAAAGGATACATAGACAGTAGGACTTAGGTAATGATCTCGGATAGGAAAGCATTAAGAAATCAACACACACTTCAAAACAGTCATGTAAATTCGAATAAAAAATAAATCAAAAACATATAAAACCCCCATAACTACTCCAATCATCACATATCATTTATCACCCCCAATATAACTTTAAATACTCAATATCATATCTCTATAAACCTCTATCAACACACATCCCCCTTAAACACCTTCCAACCTCCCACCTATCTACCCCTACAAACCCCCTCCCCACTCCTAACCAACCTTACCTACTCTCCACTCATATTACTCCAACCAAAAATTAAATTATAATATATCTTTTATTTTCATTTTACCCCCCCCACTTTTTCCCCCCCCAATTTCTCTCATTTAAATCCCCCCCCCCCCCCACCAATCCCCCCGTGTGTGGGGCCACCCCCCCCACCCCCACCCCTAAGCACTACTTTTGCCCAACAGCATTAAGTTATGCCAGCAGCACTAACTTTTGAGTTACCAGTATAAACCCCAAATTTTATACAAATAGTATTTCTCAACATTCAATCATCATCTATCCAACAACACCTAAAGAGCTCTATAGCATTATCAATGCGTAGCAGTCAAAAATTAAAAATGACTAACATCAAGTGCTTTTGTGAGTAAGTCTGCAACATTATGATTAGTGTGAATCTTGATCACTTGAATTAATCTCTTCTCATATGAATCCCTGATTGAAGCTTGGATTGTCTAATACACAATGTGCTTAGTCTTTGAGTAAAAATACTAGATTCTTAACTATGCAGATGGTGCTTTCATTGTCAATGAAAATCTTAGTATTCATGAAGTTGTATCCATAATCCATTATTTGATTTTGGATCCATAACACCTGACCACAGCAATTAGCTGCAGCTACATACTCTGCTTCAGTAGTAGAGTTGGCAACTACAGTTTGCTTCTTGCATTTCTATGAAATCAATCTACTCCCAAGAAATTACACACCTCTCTATTATGGATTTGGTCCCCTAAACTTGCATAGCATAGTCACTGTTAGTATAAGCTTCCAATCAAATGGTGAGTCTTATGATACCCCCCCTAAAAGGCCCAATTTAGGTTGACTTTTAAGTATCCTTAATGATTTCTATTAATCTACTCAGCGACGTACATTTAAGATGAGTGCAGAACACGCTACGCCAGAAGTAATGTACAGAAGCTTATATAGACTATCATTGATCTGTACAAGATCTAAATAAGTAATGTAGTAGAAGCAGACATAGTGTATCTGAGACTCTAGAATGCACAGATTATAATTAATGATATAGATAATGAGTTACGCTCATTTAGTGCGCTCCCAGAGCGTATACTAATATACTGGTGAACATTCAACATCTCAGCGTCTGCATCCTTTGAAGAATGAAGCATATGAGGTACTGACGATTGGGTGTTTTAATACGCCTCATAGTATTCCGCTCATTATGTGCATATATCAGTCAGCGTACAGAAGAGTGCCCCGTACAGATGCTGTGTCGTTTTATACACTTTGTATATGATCTTTATTTTAGAACTGACTTATTTTGTCATGGCTATAATGAAACTCTACTGACAACTCCCCCGTATAGAATGCAGTGAACCATAACTTGCTTTCCACATGTGTCCCAATTGTCTCTCCAACCCCACCCTCTCCTAATACTCTCCACCTTGTCAACGATCCCAAAGCATTATCCACTTACACAACCCAACACCACCCCCCACCAATCGCCACACAAAACCCCCCACTCCCCCACACCATCCCCCCTCCCACCCCGGCCCCTCCGCCCTCTCCCCATAACTCACTCTATAAGTGTCTGAGCTAACACATTAGAACTCATCTTATATCTTCTTGTCGGCATCAATTTCTCAAATAGTGTGAACTCCTGCTTAGTGATCCAAAAAATGATATCATTTACATATATTTGAATATAAGTAGATTTTCTCCTTTGACCTTTTTTTTTTAATTAAACAAGTTCTTAGTCTATTGTCCCTATCTGAACCTGAAATCCAGTTTTTCTAATAAATAGGTAGAAAAAGACTCATTCCTGGCTTAGGAGCCTTGATGTAGACCCATTATAATCATTTTTTTTACCTCTATATAACACTCTGTCAGGGAACTCTGGATCTTCAAACCCTGGAGGATGGCAAACATAGACTTCCTCTTCAATCTTGCTATACAAAAATGCATTCTCACATACATATGGGTATAACAATAAAAATTCATGTATGAGGCATAGGCTCAAGAACCAACCTAATTGCTTCAAATCCTAGCAAACTAGGAGGCAAAAAAAACCTCATCATAAATCTATTCCCTCTTCTTAAGTGTAACTTGTGGCAACCAGCCTTGCTTAGTTTCTAACATAATACTCTCTCATCTTTTCTTGGTCCTGTACGACTATTTTGTCCCAATGGCCCTCTTGCCATATGGTAAATCAACCAAAGTCCAAACCTTCTGTAATTTAAACTGTAGAAACTCATCATGCATTGCTTCTATCTAGCTTGGATCTATCAAAGCTTGTATCACCTTCTTGGGTTCTACTTGTGATAGAAAACAAGCAAATAGACAATTTTGAAAGTATTTGTGGTTTGTTCTCCTCTACTTTTAAATTAAACTCATCAAACCATGTTCTTCAAAATTCTTGGTCATCCTTCTTGTTTAAGGTGTTGAATGTATATCTCTAATAATATTTTCAATTGGATGATCTTTGTGAACTCTTGTTGTTGCAATAGGACTAAAAGGCATAGAAGACTCTAAATTATTCATGTCTCCTCCTACAACAAAGTCTTCATCATCATAAGCACCACCAAATATGCCAGTATCTTCCAAATTAGGCATCTTTAGATCATCTGGAGGATTAGCATTAAAATAAGATAACCCATCAAAGTTAACAAGTGGACTAGCAGTATAAATATCGTTAGTGCTGTTAACGTCAGCATCCTATGTTCTGGCAGTATTAACAGGAGAACTAACAGCAAAAACACTATTAGTGTTGTTAATATTAATTTCAGCTTCTTTCCCTTGAACAATCAACCTTTCAAATTCTCTTAAATCCTGATCATCCTTGTCATCTTCTTTTGCTGGATCCTCAGTAGTTTTCTTTTCAACATCACCAGCAACCTTATCATCTGAGCTCTTAAGACTTAAAGAGATAAGTGAATCAGAGTCCATAATGGTGCAGTATTATACTCATGGACTATGGTACTGTATTCTTCCCAGATTGACCTACATCTATATTTTCTTTGGTACCTGCGACTTTACCTTAGTTTGATTCCCTGCCAACAAATCTTCATATTCATAGATTTTGTCAGTATATTCATATAATAGCCCATTCTGGTCCACTCCATGCAACATTAGGTTTATTTTCAAGAAAAGTAATGTGCAAGGTCTCCTCTACAATCCTGGTTCTACTATTAAATACTCTAAATTCTTTACTATTAATAGAGTACCCAACAAAGAATCCCTCAATCTAGCCTTCCCATCCAAACTTATAGGTGATATAAGGTGTTTAGAATAGTAACAAGTCACCATAAATCGGTCTCATAAAGATTACTTGTTGGTGTCTACCATTTAAAAGTTCCATACAGCGGGTCTTGTTGTAGAGGCTTAGTTACCAATACCTTATTCTGTGACATAACAAGCTAGTATTTATTGCTTCAGCCCAAAAAGGTATTAGTGTAACTTTGAATCAAAAAAAAAACAAAAAGCTAGCATGGTCTTAGCTAGTGTCTTTTTAGTGTTTATTTTTCCTTTTATTCTATCCATTTTGTTGTGGAGTCATAGCAACACTAATCTCTCTTAATCCTTTCTATTCACAAAACTGAATTCCTTCCTTATTCTTTAATTTTAGTTTTCATTGTCACATTCTGAGGTATTTTGACTTCTTGTGATTTATTTGATTTTCTATTCCTGTTATAAAAGCCTTAAGGATTTCACTGGTCTCATCTTTAGTTGCTAAAAAGAAAACCCAACTAAATCTACTAAAGTCATCTATGACAACTATGCAGTGCATCTTTTTCATTATACTCTTTACAAAAGTTAGACCAAATAAATCCATGTGCAACATTTGTAAAGGTTGGCTGATTGAGCTCATAGTAGTGGTCTTACAAGAGGCTTTATGGTGCTTTACTTTTCTGACAAGAAACATGTTATGTCATTTTCAAAATTACAAGATTTCCCCTCACATGTTTGTTCATAGTTTTTAAATTTATATGCCCCAGCCTCATCTAATGTGGCCTTTGCAAAGAGACAAGTTATACCTTCTTGAGGAACAACATTCCTTAAATCAACACTGTACATGTTATCCTTTCTAGGAACTTTAAGCAAAACCCGATTCTCATTAGTTAACTTAAAGTTAGAAGACAGAACAACAAATTCAGTGTCAGTAAAAAGGACATTGTTCTTCTTGTCACACATTTGTGAGACACTAAAAAGATTAAACTTAAGCTCCTTAACAAAGTACACATCTTCAAAATCTAATTTTCCTGTCCTGATTTTACCTTTTCCAGTAATTTTACCTCCTTTGGAGTTTCCACTAAAGGCAACAAATCTACCTTCAATTTTTTTATAATCTGAGAGGTAGGACTTGTTTCCAGTTATATGCCTAGAGCACCCACTGTTAATGACTCCTTTTTTCTGCAACTCTAGCTGTGGATTGACCTGTACAAAAAGTAAGAAAATCAGGCTCTCTTGGGAACCTAAGCCATTACATACTTGGATCTGCCTTATGCATCAACATAGTTAAATCTTTTAAAGGACATTAATGCACCATTATTTCTGGAGACATGGTCT
>BQNB010094445.1:4872-26119 GCA_026074375.1 Tanacetum coccineum
AAAGCATGATAGTGATGATGATAAAGACGATGATGATGAAGGCCCTTCAGCTGGATCAAACCAGGGTAGGTCAACAAAGAGAAGAAGATTTGATTCTGCCGCTTCTGGTCAGCTCAACCTCCTCTGAAAAATGATGACCAAAGTTCAAAGAAACCAAGGGAGTCTGATGCATCTGCTTCCAAACAACATCCAGCTCTTACCTCAATGGGATGGCAGATCACTGACTCAAGAGATGCTGGTGCTGACTCTTCGATGCACAGATCTGATCCCGAATCAGAACATTCTAAACAATCTTCAGATGACACTCCAATGTAGGATGAAGGGAAGGACTTAGATATGGAGGACGCTGACAACGCTCACATTCCCAAGGTATCGACCACTACTTGGTTTAAGCCGATTCCAGAAAGCGAGAGACCTGCCACAGCGTATAAAGTTCCTGATAAGAACAAGCTTCAAAGGAAGACATATGATATTGGGTCGTTCATCAAATGGTTCTGCAGACGAACAAGAAAGAAGAAGCTCTGCAAAGCTGATTTAGAAGGTCCAGCTTTTAACCTTGTTAAAGCCTTTCATAAGAACATCGTCTTTCTTCAATATCATATGGATAAATGCCACAAGCTACTGACAAATAAGGTTGATTTGAGTAATCCTGAGGGTCATCAAATTTTGATAAATATACAAGAACCACTGCCCTTAGGAGGACCACCAGGTCAGGTAACTATTCAACCACAATTCTTCTTCAACAAGGATCTGTATGAACCACTGCCCTAAGGAGGACCATCCACCAGGTCAGGTAACTATTCAACCACAATTCTTCTTCAATAAGGATCTGGATTATCTTCTGACAGGTGACAAAGAGCGGAAAATTGCCTTATCCATATCCAAGCTCAAAGCCGCTCGTTACCTAGACTTTGGCCTTGAAGAATTAGTTCCATCTTTATGGGTTGAAAGTGAACGCGAATATGACATCAGTGCGGTCTATGGCATCACTCACTGGTGGTTTAGGAGAAAGGAATTCTACATCAATAAACACAGTGAGCCCTCTGATCGGAATCAACAGATCGCAGATGCAATTCTCAGAAGTGATCAGTGTCAAGGTATCGAACAATAACGGATACAACTACCTAAGAGAGATAATTCTACGCCGTGCTGATTACCAAGAGTACAAGATCTCAGAAAAGGATTTCAGAAATCTTCGTCCAAATGATTTTGAAGATCTGTTCCTACTCAATATTCAAGAAAAGCTCAACCATCTGCCCAAGACAAACAAGACTAGTCTTCACACAGCAGTCAACATGTGGATAAGAAACCTGGTGATCAGGAATCGTGTGGGAGACTTACAGCTCGGGATTGAAAGTTATCAAACAAAGATCAACCTTGAACGTCTAAATTGGGATGCAGCCGACTATTACTTCAAAGAAGATTACACGATTGTCCCTAAGCCAAGAGCCGTTGTCTACAGAGACAGAAATGATCAAAGAAAGTTGATGAGGCTGAATGAGCTACACAAGTTTAGTGATGGGACGTTGACAAGAGTAATGGAAAAACTGGACCACATGGTTAAAGACTTTCATCTGTTCGAGTACAATAAGGGCATGGAGACTAGGAAGTGGTCAGAGGATGACAAAAGAAGAAGCAAAGACTTCATCACTGCAATCGAGAAAAAGAACAACAGATCAGAATGATCTATCGAAGTCTAGAAAGCTTTGTTGGAGGAAGAATAAGAGATATTGACTACAGACTGATCAACAGAACAACGTGACGACATCGTCGTTACAATCAAAAGGTCAATTTTTATTTCTTATTGTGAATAATATACCTTGTACATTTTATTTATAAATTTATAAAAAATAAAATGTAGGAGTAATTTATATCCCTCAACGATTGAGGGGGAGCAGTTATATGTTTCTTACACGACTTGCGAATTAAGGCCACACTTTTCTCACAAATTTTATAACATATTTAAATCAATTGATATCCAAAATCCAAAGGGTTTAAAAATTTGATAAGGGGAAGAAAATGTGATTAAATATGTGAAATAAAAATAACGATGATTAATTAAGGACTCATATACTCCGCCCAAACGTGCTAAACAATTTCGAATACCGAAGCACATATTGAGGGGGAGCGTTTATGAAAAAATTAAAAACGATCAAGGTACTAAACGCTTTGATATATATATCATAAGTACCTTAATTGAATTTTCAATTGGTTTATGGAAAGGAGAACTGTACCAAAAGACCGACCATTGCAATTTTACGTAATTGGAGTTTATAAGGTTGTAAGGTAAGGTACTATTCCTAATGACCAGCCATAACCGGAGGATCTACCCAGGGAACAATCCACTATTTTGTTAGTGTAAAGTTTCCTTAGGTATGACATGTAAAAGGAAGTAAAAGCTAGAATAAAGGAAAATTGACTACTGAGATGAGCAAGAACTGGAAAAACCCACCAATTTATAGTTTTGAAGTCTCGGTAGCCCTGAAGGGGTTGAAGAATTAAAAGGAATGTAAATAATAAAGGGTGTAAAGAAAGAAGCCCTCCATACACTTAGGCAGAAACCGGGTCAATACATATGCTGCCAGAATCACTAAGATGATTGCTGACATTGAAGATCGACATCATGGACCCAGTGATGCAATGCACAACCCTCCCTAGCCACTCAGAATCTTTTAAAAGATTTTTGTTTCAATTCTCACGGAGACTAAACACGTTATCTATTGACTTTCTCACTCTGAGTTAGTTGATATTGAACAGGTGGCAGTCAGCTCCAGCCTCCGATTACTAGAACCAAAACGCACTATTGAGTCTAGAGCCAAGAGATCGTCAATTAATCTCGTTAGGACACGTATCCAATTCTCTTGTCTTTCACACACTGTGGAAACAAGTCTATCCTAAGAGTCCTACGCATTATCCTTGTGATATTGCCAGAACATCCGAGTGAAACGATGGTTTTTCACAATGAAGATGGAAATCCTGCTAGAGCCAACGTCAAACAAGCTCTAGGTAGGTGACTTGTGCGATTCTACAAGAATCAAACTTGTGTCAACTGGAAAGAAACGATGGTGCGATTCTGTGTGAATCAAACTTGTTCCAGTATAAGAATTGACGGTTATTGATCATTTGATAAACAATCAAATCTTTCGAAGTGTTACAAAATATTTTCATAAGAAACACTTAGACTGACTTTTCAAATCAATTTTCTCTTTATTACTAACTGTTTCATTACAGGATATCTTAAAGATGGAGATGGAGATGGAAATTCGCAGCACCTCAGATATCAAGTGAATAACCGAATGCTCAGACACGACCTACACTTGTTATGAAGTTATGAAAGACCTCATAAAGGTGTAAGCTTTCGCAAACACTGACATCATGCAAATCTTCACAAGTGCACAAGATGGCGAGTCCATTACAAGATGATGAAGATTATGTTGGGGCGATGAAAACTCAAGAAAGCTCAATATCACAGTCAAAAACAATCTAGATGAATCAAAAGATCACTATCCTCAAATTACAAGATATCAAATGTCTACGAGCTAAAGACTGGAAGTGATTAAGTTTTGGTAATGACTCAGGGTGACCTCACTAGGGGGAATTGTTAATATTAGAAAAAACTCGTCACCTAGTTGTATTTTACTATTAACATCAAGCTCATAGTTTTATAGTTAAATAGTACGTTTTTCAGATGTAAGTCGGTACGAAACCCGGTATTGTAAGTACTATATAAGCCTCTTCCAACTTTGGAAGAGGTAAGCTAGTCATTATTTCTTTTTCATAGAAATACATTTTCTCTCACTAGAAAACTCTCTCAAGTGTTTCTCTCTCTAGAAACTAGCCAAATCCAAGAATCGACCCCGTGTTATGATATAGGATATACCACAGACATGTTTCAAGCGAAACATGAATACCCTGTTTCAAGCGAAACATGCAATCTTTCTGTTATAAGCGAAACATGTAAAGATTAAGCGAAATATGTACAGGTACCAATTCAAGCGAAATATGACAAAAATTATAAAAAGAAACTCTGCCCAATTTTTAAATTTGTTTAATCGTGTTCGTTATGACATATATCTTCATGTGCCATGCTTGAAAATGTGTTATTTGCCCTCTATGAGAATAGGAGTCTTAATCTCGAAACTGAATCGGTCTTGTTAACTTCACAGTTAACATTGACTCATTGTTCTTAGATGACTCATTCTGAGAGTGTTATTTTACTATCACGTCTACATGAACCTAACCATTGCATGTTTCTAAAATCAATCAACACATCAAGGATATCCGAAAATGGAGGGAAAAAAAAAATTCAAGTAAGAATATATATGTTGTATAGAACTTTATTGATGTTTCTTAAGCAGAATCATGAATCCTCAAGAGACAGAACAAGTCATTGCTCGTGATGAACTATGGGTTCCTACTGCTGAAAGAGTCAACATAAGCACACAAATGATTAGATCTTGAAACCACAGTAAAGCAAAAAGAAGAAACCTTTCAAGTTGTTATTGATGTGATCAAGAATTCTACATGCATCAAGGCATTCACCATTTCTGCGGATGTCCCTGAAATTCTCATGCAACAGTTTTGGTACACCATTACTAAGATCAAAGGCTCTGAGTCTTATGAGTTTCTTCTAGCCGACAAAAGGTGTGTGATAGATGCTGAAGTCTTTAGGAAGATACTTGATATCTGTCCAAGAAAAGAAGGTGAAGACTTTACTGAAGTACAAAATGATGAAGACACTCTCACATTCCTCGTTGATCTTGGATACTCAGGTCCACTTCACAAATATACAAATATGTTTGTGGACCACATGCATCAACCTTGGAGGACTCTGGCAGCTTGCATCAACAAGTGTCTATCTGGAAAGACAGCTAGCAATGACAAGTTGAGGAAGTCAAGAATTGATATTCTGTGGGGCATGTTTTATAGAGAGAATGTTGATTATCCATCTTTGATTTGGGAAGACATTGCTTACCAAATTGATCATAGACGGGAGAAAAAGTCAAGACGTGAAAATATGCCATATCCTCGATTCACAAAGGTTATCATTGATTACTTCCTCTCCAAGCACAAATCTCTCAAGAAGCTCAAGTTCCAACACTTTCACACAATCAAGGATGACGGTGTTGTGAGTCGACTCAAATTTGTCAGAATGGGTGAGGATGTTTAGCAAATGGTCCGCCATTCCTGCTACTATGCTTAATAAAGAGATTATTCAATCAGAATCATACAAGAGGTTCATCCTGTATTCTACTGGTCAAATACCTCCAAAGAAGAGCAGAGGGAAAGGTTCACAAGGGAAGAAGTCTGCAGATCCCACTGAAGAATCTGTTGATATGTCTGATGAGTCTAAATCAAAACCTCTTATCAGAAGGAAAACCTCTAGTAGAAGAGTTAAGAAGAAAGCCACCATATCAGTTGATGACAACATCGTTCCTGAACCAGACATAACTTTGGAATTAGGAAAATATATCAGCTTAACTGAAGCTGAAGAAGAAGCTGTAGCGAGACAAGTTCATGCCACTCATGCAAGAATTGTCTCAGAATCTGTCCCCGAACCTGCGAGAAGAAGATGGTCAGATATTGCTATTTCTGAAACTACCCAGAAGCTCAAGGGCGTTCAAACTCTCACTCCCGTTGAACAAGAGGCCGCTGACATTATGAAAGCTCTCAATGGGGGGGGGGATAGCATGGAGAATTTAGGGGACTACCTGTACTGGTGGCTCTGATTGAAGGAGACTGGTGAGATACCAAGGGGTTCCGATGAGTTCAATGTTATGCTGATGCTGAGTATGTACAATGAAGACACTGAATCAGATATGATGGATATTTACAAGAACAGATTAACGTGCGCAAAAATGCTGACACTGAGAGAAGTGCTGCTAAAAAGAAACTGCAGACATACCAAGAGACTACTGAGAGCAACCTTTGACATCATTAAGCCATCTCTGTGCCTTCTATATATGGTAATAAATTTCTTAATCTATCTCATAACGAGAAGATTTTTGAGCAACATCCAGTTCTGCAACAAACAACACCAATCCCTACAACCACTACAACACCACCAATCATCACCAAAGCTCCAGCTATCATCCCAGAAATCCTAGAAATCACTCCATTTCATCGCCCCTTCGGCTAAGATCGCGAAATTTAGAGCAAGAATGTCTGAAGTAAAGAATTTGATCACTCTGCTGATGTTTTGGGTTCAAATTCAATCCCAAGTTCACTAGTTGTTGATAAGTACAGGAACAAAACCTTGATGATGCTCTCCTTAAGACTCTTGAAAGACACACTGCAGATTTAGTTGAGAAATACTCTATGCTGCCTACTCCAGAGTCAAGCACGAAGTAAGAATCTGAAA
This sequence comes from Tanacetum coccineum, assembly GCA_026074375.1. Lineage (NCBI taxonomy): Eukaryota > Viridiplantae > Streptophyta > Magnoliopsida > Asterales > Asteraceae > Tanacetum > Tanacetum coccineum. The sequence continues at coordinate 11,234 of BQNB010094445.1, forward strand.
AGAGTCAGGAAGAGATTATCAGAATCAAAAGGGAACAAGAAGAGAAGAAACAAGAGCCAACGTATACCATCAAGTCGACTGATCAAGCTGCACTTGAATAATTTGATCTAAAGAGTGCTCTCTTTCAAATCCATGCATAAAACAAATCTGCAACAAAAATCCTGGCCAACTACAGATTATATCATGCTCACATGGTAACATTGATAGAGGGATAAAATGGCCATGACAAGGAAGTTGCAGACACGATAGAAACAACCATAAAATAAAGCATGATGATGATAATGATGATGACGATGATGATGAAGGCCCTCCAGCTGGATCAAACCAGGGTAAGTCAACAAAGAGGAGAAGAACAAGAGAGTCTGAGTCTGCTAAGAAGCCATCCACCACCAAAGAATCCTCCAAGGATAAAGATCTAAAGGTAGGTTCTAAAACTGGTAAGTCTGTACCAGCAAAGGATCCAGTTGAAGAGCCTACTGATAAGGTGATGGTGGATGAACAATATACTGAGGACATTCCAATTTCTGATGAAGGGCATGTCTCAGATTTGGAGGACACCGATAACGCTTATATGCTAAAGATTTCGGATATAACAACATGGTTCAGACCAATACTTGAAGAAGAGAGACCTGCTTCTCCTGAACCAGAATGGGTCATTCCTCCAATTGATCTACCTGAAGCAGACAATAACTGGGCAAATGCATTTGCCAAAGCACATCAAGATCCAGATGAAAACAAAGCTGTTTCATAGACAAGATTGATGATATAGGCTCATTCATTCAGATGGTATTGAGAAGGATAGGAAAAGAAAGCCAGCAAAGCGATCATTAAGACAAGCCAATGCAAGCTGGTGCACGGAAATCACTTATCACCAACATTTACACTATCATTTCAGATGGAAGACATTACATAAGCATCACACAAACACAATTGAATTTGGTTCACCCTGAGGGTCAACGTAGAAGAGATCCAGATATTAGCACCGCCGATAAGATTAGTTTATTTTTTATAATGTTTTTTTGTTTTATTTATTTTTTATTGAGTTTTTTTGTTTTATTTGTTTATTATATTTTTGTTTTTGTTTTTTTTTTTTTTTTTTGTTTTTGTTTTGTTGGCCCTTAGGAGGACCTCCAAGCCAGGTGACTATTCAACCATAATTCTTTTTCAAGAAAGATTTGGAGTATCTTCTGACAGGAGACAAAGAACGAAACAGAGCTTTATTAATATCCAAGCTTAAAGCCACTCTTTATCAAGACTTTGGACTTGAAGAATTAGTTCCGTCATTATGGATTGAAAGTGAGCAAGTATATGACATAAGTGCAGCTTATGGTATCACACACTGGTGGTTTAGCAGAAAGCAATCTACCATCAACAAACATAATAAGCCCTCAGATCGTGATGCAGATCTATCCCAATATGCGAATTCTCAGTGTTATCAGTATCAAGACTTATGAAAGATACGGATACAACTACTTAAGAGAGATAGTTCTACGCCAAGCTAACTACAACGAGCATAAGATCTCGGAAAAGGATTTCAAAAGTCTTCATCCCAATGACTTTTTAAAAACCTTCATCCAAATGATTTTGAAGATTTGTATCTACTCGATATTCAAGACAAACTCAACCATCTGTCTAAATCGCACAAGATCCATCTACACACAGCAGTCAACATGTGGATCAAAAACCTGGTCATCAGGAATCGTGTGGGAGACTTGCAGCTCGGAATTGAGAGCTATCAAACAAAGCTCAACCTCGAACGTCCTAATTGGGATGCAACTGACTATTTCTTCAAAGAAGATTATACGATTATCCCTAAGCCAAGAGTCGTTATCTACAGAGACAGAAATAATCAGAGAAAGTTGATGAGGCTGAAGACTTTCATCTATTCGAGTACAATAAGGGCATGGAAAAGTTGGATTACATGGCTAAAGACTTTCATCTGTTCGAGTACAATAAGGGCATGGAGACGAGGAAATGGTCAGAGGATGACAAAAGGAGGAGTAAAGACTTCATCACAGCGATCGAGAAAAGACTACAGATCAGAAGGATCTATCGAAGTCTGGAAAGCTTTGTTGGAGGAAGAGTAAGAGATATTGACTACAGGCTGATCAACAGAACAACGTGACGACATCGTCAGTACAATCAAAAGGTCAATCTTATTTCTTACTGTGAATAATATACCTTGTACATTAGTAGCTAGTTAATCTATTGATGGTTAGGTGTAGGAGTAATTTATATCCCTCAACGATTGAGGGGGAGCAGTTATACGTCTCTTACACGACTTGCGAATTAAGGCCACACTTTTCTCCCAAATTTTATAACATATTTAAATCAATTGATATCCAAAATGTCAAAGGGTTTAAAATTTTTGATAAGGGGAGAAAATGTGATTAAAATATGTGTATAATAATAACCGTGATTATTAGGACTCATATACTCCGCCCAAACGTGCTAAACAATTTCGAATACCGAAGCACATTTTGAGGGGGAGCGTTTCGAAAATCAAAAACGATCGAGGTACTAAACGCTTGGATATTTATATCATAAAGTGCCTCAATTGAATTTTCAATGGTTTTATGGAAAGGAGAACTGTACAAACAGACTGACCATGCATTTTACTTAATTGGAGTTATAAGGTTGGTAAGGTTAGGTACTATTCCCAATGATCCAGCCATAACCGGAGGGATCTACCCAGGGACAATCCACTAGTTAGTGTAGAAGTCCTTAGGTATGACATATAAAAGGAGTAAAAGTGAGAATAAGGGAAAAGTGCCGACTGAGATGGAGCTAGTACTGGAATAAACCCAACAAGGTTCTAGTCATGAAGTCTCGGTAAGCACTGAAGGGGTTGAAGAATTAAAAAGAATTGTAAAGATAAAGGGTGTAAAGAAAGAAGCCCTCCATTCACTTAGGCAGAAACCGGGTCAATTCATATGCTGCCAGAATCACTAAGATGATTGCTGACATTGAAGATCGACATCATGGACCCAGTGATGCAATGCACAACCCTCCCTAGCCACTCAGAATCTCTCAAAAGATTTCTGTTTCATTTCTCACGGAGACTAAACACGTTATCTATTGACTTTCTCACTCCGAGTTAGTTGATATTGAACAGGTGGCAGTCAGCTCCAGCCTCCGATTACTAGAACCAAAACGCACTATTGAGTCTAGAGCCAAGAGATCGTCAATTAATCTCGTTAGGACACATATCCAATTCTCTTGTCTTTCACACACTGTGGAAACAAGTCTATCCTAAGAGTCCTACGCATTATCCTTGTGATATTGCCAGAACATCCGAGTGAAACGAAGGTTTTTCACAATGAAGATGGAAATCCTGCTAGAGCCAACATCAAACAAGCTCTTGGTAGGTGACTTGTGCGATTCTACAAGAATCAAACTTGTGTCAACTGGAAAGAAACGATGGTGCGATTCTGAGTGAATCAAACTTGTTCCAGTATAAGAATTGACGGTTATTGATCATTTGACAAACAATCAAAACTCTCGAAGTGTTACAAAATATTTTCATAAGAAACACTTAGACTGATTTTTCAAATCAATTTTCTCTTTATTTGCTAACTATTTCAGTACAGGATAACTTAAAGATGGAGATGGAGATGGAAATTCCAAGTTCCTGAGATGTCAAGTGAATAACCAAATGCGTAGACACGACCTACACTTGTTATAAAGTTATGAAAGAACTCATAAAGGTGTCAAAGCTTCCGCAAACTCTGATTTCGTATAGTTCTTCACAAGTGCACAAGATGGCGATCCATTACAAGATGATGTAAGACTATGTTTGGGTGATGATCTCAAGAAAGCTCAAGATCACTATCTAAGACAAGTCAAAGATGAATCAAAAGATCACTGCTCCAAATGTACAAGATATCAAATGTCTACGAGCTAAAGACTGAAGTGATTAAGTTTAGTATTTTCAGGGGTGATCTCCCTTAGGGGGAGATTGTTAGATATTATAAAAAGGCTCGGTCACCCCGTGTATTTTACTATTTATTATAGCTCGTAGTTTAATAGTTAATAGTATGATTTTCAATATTAAACCAGGTACTAATACCCGGTATAATGTAAAAACTATATAAGCCTCTTCCATCTTTAGAAGAGGTAAGCTAGTCATTTTTCATTTTACTTATTAAACATATTTTCTCTCACTAGAAAATCTCTCTCATGTGTTTCTCTCTCTAGAAACTAGCCAAGTCCAAGAATCGACCCCGTGTTATGATATATGATATATCACACCTTCTTTCTTGCTGATAATCTGACTAAGGACCAAGTCTGGTTCTTTTCAAGTGAACTTATCTCTTCATTTATAGCCTTCTTCTATTGTACGGATTCTTTGCTACTCAAGGCTTCTAAATAAGACTTTGGTTTACCATTCTGTGTCAGTAGCAAATAGTTTGCTGATGGAAAGTACCTTACAAGAGCCCTAGACTCACAGGTGGATCTTCATACATGTGGAGTCTCGAAGCCTCCCTCCTTGGAGAATGCTCCGTCTTCAGAGTCTTCTTCATATGATCTTCCACTATCCTCGAAGCTCCCACTATTTTTGGACTCTTCACTCGTATTTGAGCTTCCACTTGGGCTCTGAGTGATTTCTGAACTCAACCCATGCTCTGCAACTATGCTTTTATTTGCAAGGTTCTCTGGAGAGTCTTCCAACACCACTTGATCCTTCTGATTTGGCTTCGTTAAGTTACTAGAATCTGTGAAAAACTAGAAGGGGGGTTGAATATTATTTCAATTAAAGCTTTAAGATTCAAAAATTCTTTGTTAGTTGTTTAAAATATTCTTAGATCTAAGAATGAACAAAAGACATATAATGAATTCAACGAGATAAGCAAGAATTAAAAGTAAAGGATATACGACACAAGTATTTATAGTAGTTCGGCTACAAGGACACCTTCCTTGCCCTACTCCACTTCCTGAGTCAACTACTCAAGAGTCTGTAATCACTAGTCACCAATATCCTTTAATCGAGAGAGAAGCCTCACAACGTCGCTTACACCTTTTAACGGTACAAAGCTAGATACCGGGTTCTAACACGGAAGAACCAACCCTACGTTGCTTACCTTTTATTTTGTACTAAGCTAAATACCGAGTCCTAATATGGAAGGACCAACCCTACAAAGCTTACCTTTTATTTGGTACTAATCTAAATACCAAGTTCTAACACAGGTAGAACCATCCTCATAATACACAACCGAAATACCACTTACTAACCAATTAGTATTTTGCTAGACACCCTCGACACATTACAGGAATTGATTTAAATGAGTATGACATATGAAATGATGCCCCAAGATCAGTAATTGGATCTTCATGTGATGGGAGATGCTTGTGTCAAATAAGCCTTGAAGCTTGATCTCATATGCAATCACAGTATATATTATCCTATTAAGAAAATAACCAAAACTCTAAAGTGATATGAAACATGATCTAAGATCAAAGGCTAGATGAATGCAAGATGAAATGTATGAGAGAATGTGTGTAAAAACAAGAGAAATGGCTTGGTATTTATAAGCAAAAACTGATACTGTAGCCCAGTTCTGCCGGTTCCTTTTGTAGAAGGGAACCAGCCAGTATACCTTAATGGAATCGGCACTTACTGTTCACCGGTTCTGGCAGTTCCTTTTACCAAAGGGAACCGGCCAGTGTAAAGTGATGGAACCGACTGTCTGACATAAAATCTGAATTTTAGATTATCAAATCTTAAAATATTTTGTGTGATCTTGTTTGATGATGTCACCTGTGATGTAAATATATATATATATGACTTAAAGAACTAAGAAAATCAAAAATGATTTATGTATTATATGAATAATGTAGGATTTGATGTGGTATATGGTTTGTACAGAAGACTTGTATATTCTATGTTTTACTTTGTTTGAAAAACAAAAGTAAAAATATATTTTAAACAAAGTAACCAAGTTAATTTGTAGAGAAATACATCATACACATATTAATAAGACGAGTATAGTTTTGTAAAATAATAATGGCGTATGATGCGAACGATGGATATGATGAGTATGATGAATGATGAATGTTAATATTCGGGTTAGAAAACTATTGGTTTAAAATAAATAAACTTTATTTTCTACTTTCAATGATTTTATGATTGTCATCGAAAAAACATGGATAGATCGTAAAATATAAATAAACGTTTTTACGGCTTATTTGTACTAACAATCTCCCTTTTTTGTTGATGACAAAACATAAACTTATTGGAAGTAATGTAACATACGAGAATTTTCGAAATTTTGAATGACGATTTCAATCTTTGACTTTTAGGGTCTGGCTTGACTTATAAGAACGATCATCTTGACGAACAATAGCTTTTGTAGATCAACATCTTGCATCACCTGATGTGATGAATTCCACTTGTTTAGTTACATGTAGGAGTTTCAGATTTCAATAAAACTGGAAGCTAGTTATACTTGATCATAAATTCGTTGTTGAAATGTAGAATATATATCTCAAAAATGGCTTTATGACATTTTGTTGTTATTACCCTGTTGCAAAAATGTAAACGCATGTTGTTGGGAATTACAACATCCAAAACAAACGACTCGTTTATTTTGTTTTCTCCTAAAGCATCGTTAACCGAATACTTTTGCTTCCTTTAAACCATTCTCATGTAAGCTTCCCTCAACCATTCTCATTGGGAAAGCTAATTATCCTGTTATAATTGGTGATTGGTCCATCATGAAAAAACTTATATATAAACTTGATATAAGATTATGAGAAGTACCTCAAAGCTAGATATAGACATTCCTTATTAGTTTGTTTAATTTTGTGACTTAGCATTGTTGGTCCAAACTAATCACTTGTATCTAATTAAACAGCAAGGAGCCTGCAAAAGAGCAAGAAGCAATTGTTAGTATGCGATTACAAAAACCAATAGCATATCATCTAAAATAGCAAGCAGTCTGTAAATCATCAAAACAAATTTCGATAAGCCCACAAGCTCTAAAATAGCTATAACCCAAAAACATCTATGTGATGAGTTTAGATAAACTAATAAGCAATTCCAAACAACGCTTAAACTATAATAAATCCGTCCAAGTTAATTTACGTCATGTAGGGAGTATAAATTGACATAACCAATATATTAATCTAAATTCATGCATGGCAATTAATTTTTAGGTAAAACTTCTGATGTGGTACGTAAGTTAATTTAAAAAACATTTACAGGATTACTAACACCTTGTTACAAATGTGAGACCTTTGTAACAACTTGTCGAGGGCGATGGCACCTAATGGCATGCACCCGTGGAATTAGGATTGACATCCCGAACGGCTTCTGTTGTAGACCTGCAATGTAACACGTGATATACTCTATAGGATCCTCAAAAGTAAGCTTATGGTTCTGGCACTTAATCCTTTCCTTGTTAATAAGAACACGAGCATCGCTTTGAGCTACAGCACAGGGCCATAGGCACATGATCATCTAGTTTTATTTACTAAACTGATCTACAAATACAGAGAAAGATTCAGAATGGAACAAAGACTGCACTTTTTTACATTATCCTATGAGCTAGCATCATGGTACAGCCGTACAGGTTCTAACTATCCCACAATCAAATAGATGTTATCAATGCAAATAAGATAGGAGGTTGGAAAACATGAGAATACATACATTAAAGCTATAAACATTCAGTAAGGCAGGTTTTTGTACAGCTGTAACTCAAAGATATAATACTTCAAAACCTATTTCCAATGAGGGAATGCTACAATCACACCTTTTATTACTTAAAAAATTCACCCTATGTGGCAAGTGACGTGGACCAATAGAATTGTATTAAATTTTATCTTTTTTACTTCACTCCCAATAATTAACTTACACATGCGGGTGTGGATTTTTTTATGTAAAAAAAGTGTGGGTGTAGCATTCCTCTTTCCAATACTATTATAACCCTATGTGACCAAATGTGGACCTTGTATATTTAGGATACAACCGGAAAATAAAATACATGATAAACATAAATAATGTTCAGAGGGTTACTAAAATACATACATAAATAATATTTACATGATTACTAAAAATCATAAGCCTGAAATAATCATATATTATAGTTTACTCTGGTCACCGCTAAAGCCGGCTCACTAACAACGTGTTATTATGTTAACTAAATTAACTTCAACAAAACAAATTAATTTTAGTTCAAGTAAATGATAGTGATAACTTACAGTAGTCAATAGTGCTCTAATTTGTATCGCAAGGCTGGACTTTCTCAACGCGGATTACTCATAGTTCTTTTTCAGATAGGCATTTATGAGTTTCTGTGATGAGTCAAAATAAAAAGTGAACAATGTTTCGTGACACTATCTTCTATGAATATAAGGTAAAAGCATACGGGGAAAATATTAGAAAGTGTCATGTAATGGTTGTGAAAGTGGCGATTGCGAAACATATTATGAAAGAGAATAAATTTTTTAACTTAACTTACCTTTCCATAGAGCTATCCAAATACTTCTTTGGAAGATATATGCCCTGATGTTTGAAGACAACTTATACATTATTTCTTTACATTCATTTTACCAAATTTAATCATTTAGATATGTGACTGAGACTAACTTAAAATACATTCTTATTGTAATGTTACCTAGTCACAGAAGTGCATACAGTTAACTGGAATAATCATTTCTCTAGTGGAAGCATGGGATTGGTCGTGCTCATTTGTACCATCCAGATGCTCCATCTGACATATTCAAAAATAATTTTATGTTAATAACCAGGAAACCAATTACTAAGTTTCATACTCTACTCAATTCTTGAAGTAAGATTAGGGAATAAATAATGCTATGAGTGACTCGCAACATGGGTTTTATGAATTGTGGAAAAGCCTATTTGTAAAAGACTTCCAGTAGGTCAACAATTCCATAAAAGACTTCCATTTATAACTAATACTCATAACTCATGTCTGATAACTTCTCTTCTCCTCGTGGTTAGCTCATATACTGAAGCCAAAAACTCCATACTTTCAATGGTAACCAGACTTCAGCTTGCAGGGTACAACTAACTTAAAGCCACTATAATCGTTCAGTATTTAAACCATCTAAGTTCTTGAATATATAGAATTTAGATAATATAGAACATATAAGAATAATATGTTTTAGTACTTTATCTGTTAATACCATGCATAAATAGAGTTTGCTACACACTCTAACAGTTGATTATCCAATTATTACAACATCACATGACAAAAGCACATTCAACCACAATTGCATGCAATACATTTTATTAACTGATGCTACAAGCTTCATGTTGTACAGCTCTAACATGTTTATTAGAAAAAGTGTCCTACGAAATGGACTTTAATATAGATGTTTCGTTGTTATAAATGATAATTACATAACCTAACTTGGAAAACTAAAATACACCACCATGCAACAAATGATGACACAGATTCAAGATAACAACAATATACAAAACTCATTTTGAACTAGTGCTATTGTGAAACTCTTATGTGATAAATTAGATCTGCGATGTGTTATATGTTATTAATATTATTGGTAGTCAACAAAGATTTCTTAGAAGCTTACGAATATCATAATTTATTGTGACCACTACTGAATTTTTCTAGTCAAGCAATCAAATTATTGGAATTCAGAAGTAGTAAAACCTTTAAATAAAGCTAGGGTGGAAAAACAAAAGTTGGCAAAATTTGGTGATTGCTTAGTTATATATAGACACCAAAAGGAATAACCAAAACCCACTCATCGATCATGATGAGTAGTATGAACAGATTATAGAGACAAATTACTAACAACGTGACCGAAACCTTGATAACGAGAGTGGCTTGATTTATAGCTCCATTGTCATTCTAGTCCCACCTGATTACTTTGTGAATTAAAAAAAAGAGCATACAACTAATATAAATGATAGTGTAGTGAATAATGAATTAATGATATCGAATTTCATTAGAATCCAACCTTAAGAGGGCTTTGATTACCGTTACTTCAGCTGAATCTGTTACGCCTGGTAAGTTTTTCTCTATTTACTTGCAGGAAATTAGAAGATGGAGATTTCGTCAACATTACTATGGTTGTAAATCCGTAATTCATCATATATCAAAATAAATTAAAAAAATAAAGACTTTACAAACTAACAAACCTGGTTTTAAATCCGTAATTCATCATACACGCGTTGTTTGTAACTCTCGGTTCTTGTATCTTTTGTCCTGTAAAACCTTTTAATAGCCATTGCTTCACAGGTTTCTAAGCATTTGGTTTGAAAAAAAAACTCCAAATGATCCATGCCCGACAACGCGCTCAGCCATGTAACTAATCGTCTAAAACAAATTAAAAACAATTTGATCACTTACAATGCACATCTATAAATACTTAGATGACAACCTAAAAAAACAAAATGTTACTTGTTGTTTGGCTATTTTTTACATCGATAGTGTTATAATTATATGTATCATTTATGTTCGATTGCCATCAAACTATTGCAGGCTCCATTTCCTAACAGTAAATAATAAGTAGTTAGACTAAAGTCAAAATAATCACGATAAGGAAGGGATATTTATATGATGAAAAAGGATTGAAGTCTTATTTGGTTCTGTTTGGTCGAAACAATGAGAAGGCAAGGTTATCTCATCCATGTTATCATATGCCTGATACGTGCAACACACCTGTAATTCCAATTTGAATAACGTTGTAAAAATTGTATCCCACAACAACTAAAAAGCTTGTTATATTCAATTAGGTCAGCTTTAAACAATATGATAAAGTACATGTCGTGTGATATTAGCCTAACCTTGATGGTAGCGAACAACTCCCACAAACAAATTAATTAATACATGATTTTCCTGTGAAGGATCATTTGTGAATCAAAAAGGTGTGGGGATTGAATTTAAGAATGGATTAGAGAGATTGTTAGTGATTTTAGTTCAAACATTCACATTTCCCAGATCAATTCCTTCCGATTTATATTCCTAATAAAAATTAATCGTTTTCAATATTTTGATTAAAAAAACAATTCTAAAAAAAACATGATGAAGATGAAGATTGTTGGTTTTTGAGCTTGATCTAGTGATGATGGCTGGGTTTAACTTGATGAGCATTTTGTTATTGTGGTAATTTGAATTTTGAAATTTACTAAAATTAAAGTATAATTATTGTTCTGAAATAATATCAGAAACACATTTTTACATAATATCAAATGGATTCCGAATGTGTAGAAAGAGACGTTTTTAAAAGATAAGTTATCATTCATTATTTCATCAGAGTTTTTACAAACAGAGGTCCCAAAATCTACATGAAAACATAAAGTTTGAATGATAACAGTTTAGCCATCTTCAAGTCCGTGCCACTCCGTGCCATAAGATGTTCAGTTACCTGAGATAAACATGCTAAAAAGGTCAACACAATGGTTGAGTGAAATTCATAGGTTTATAATAAATAGTGTGAATACAAGTCATCATAAGAGTGGGTTACGTTGTTATACACCCATAAGTGTAATAATTGCAATGAGTACAATTATTATGGAAAACAGTATTATTGCGTCTAAGCTCATGGCACTCAAACTGACTAGTGTATATATCAATAATGATATATATAAAGATAATGGCCCCCGTGTAGGTAATTTCCATATACCTATGAGTTTCAAATATAGTGCGTTTGGTTACCTATCCGGCTAACACAAATGGGATTCGTCAATCCCAATAGGCCTATTCACAATATTCGCGTTCACTCAAAAGTGATTAATGGTCCATGATGGTGGAGGTCTTTTGGCATAAAGGGACTTAGACAATAGATGCAATAATATATCAGGATAGCATACATTTAGAAAACACTTGTATTCATGGTTTATAGCATGTATCCCCCTCACGGGTTTATGAAATAGAAGATTTAAAAGTGAGGCTATGAACTCACCTTAACAGTATAGGGAAATCTGATTGATGGCAAAAGTATATCAAGTGAAAGTGACGGCTTCGTCACGCAACCTGAGGTGATATGTCAAGTCTTAGTGTGATAGTTTATGTTTCAAAACTTCATAAAGTTTAACGTATATATTTGATTTATTAAATTATGGAAATATTGTATCGTTGTTTAGGCTATCATAATCCAGAGGCCATGTAGTATCGTTTGAGGAGCCATGGCACTTTAAATCGTAAACCCAACAAACTCGTCAAAATGAAAACTCAAATGAAACCCTTCATATGAAATTTCCTAGTAACGTGATATGATTTAAGTTTCTTCAAAAGTTAGTTGATGATAAATTATGTTAAATATATAATGAAATACTGCGTCGATTTATGATTAATAACGATAAATGTGTCAGGTTTTAATAAAATTAAGTTTTATAATATTAATATATTTTTTTATAATTTATATAAAAATATTATATTTTATATTTTAAGTTTGCAAAATTGGTAATATATACCCTTGGTTTATAAACTTTTATAACTTTAGTCCTTTATATATAAAGTATATATAATTTAAACCTTTAACTTTGAAACTTGGCAAAATAGGTCCTTATAGTTATAACTTTTAGAATAATGACATTTCCATCCTCTTTAGTTATAAATTTCAGAAAGTTACGATAAATACCCCTATGCATGGAAATATTTGCAAAACAAGTCCAAAAAGCTATGCAAGCTTATTTTAGGATTCCAAATGACATTTTCAGGTTATAGCTTATTAGAATAAGCTAAAATAAGATGTCCTAACCTAACAAAAGTTTAGAAAAAGGATTCGTTAGCTAGAAAATCAAAACGGGTCATTTTTAGGGTTTTAACAAAAAATACATAGGTTTGAGGATTCAAAGCTTCAAACAAGAGTTTATATATGATCTTAAGAATATTATGAACATTCTAATATAGATTATAAGTTTATGGAACAAGATCTTAGGCTTACTTGAGCTAAAATGGGTCGAAATGGGTTTTTATGACTCGTACGCCTAGAAATGGCTTCAAGACTTCGTTTTTCTTGCTTCTTGGCTTCTAGTCTGAGCTTAGGGACTTCTCTTGATCTTCTATTGCTGCTAGGGAATGGCTAGAACTCCATTTGAGTGTGTGAGATGAGTTTGAGGTGTGAATGAAAGTGTTGTATATGTATACGTATATATAGGGTCAAAAACCCTTGGTGCCTAAGTTTTCTTTGTATCTAAGGGTTTGATAAGTGTCCTAGCTAGATAAGGTAAGTAAGAGATGCTAGTAGGATGAGTAAGGAAGGCTAGACCTAGCTATAAAGATGTGGAATGGGTGTTTGGAGGCCACAGCTAGAAAAGGAAGACAAGGAGGTAACAAGGCTTTCTTGGTGGCAAAGGGTTATGATAAAGTTCTTGTAAGCTGCTTGGTGATGTCATAGAGGTGCTTGGATGGGTGCTTGGTTTAAAAATGGGTAAAAATGGGTATCAGGTTGGTTTAGGGTTCGATTTAGGGTTTTGGACTTTTTGATCAGATTGCAGTGTTGTCGAATTTGCATATCTTTTCAGTGGTTTCATTGGGATGATTTAGGTCCTATAAGTTGAATATCTTCATATTCGGCCCAGCATAAACAGGTGATCTGCCACTTCTCGACCATAAAGTGACCTAAAATGGGTTGATGCCTTGATACTGCATAGGTAAACTGTTATTGTATGTGAATTATACAATTGGTAAGAGTCTTTCCCAATCCTTTTCTAAAATTCCTATAACACAGGCTGAAGCTTGTCTTCGAGTGTTTGAATGGTCCTTTCCACTTTTTCCATCAGTTTAGGGATGATATGTCGTGATGATATGCCATACTCATTTCTAATTGAGTACCCAAAGCACTTTGTAATGATTTCCATAATCTGGATGTGAAATGACTGTTACGATCCGAGATGATAGATATTGGCACTCCATGCCGGGAGACTATTTCTTTGATGTATAACCTCGTAAGGGTTTCCATACTATCTGTCTCTTGGGTAGGGAGGAAGTGTACGGATTTAGTAAGACGATCGACAATGACCCAGATTGTGTCATGTCCGCTTGATGTTTTTTGATGAAATCCATTTGTTATTCTCTCCCACTTCCACATAGGAATCTCCGGTTGTACCAGTAAGCCAGATGGCTTCTGACATTCTGCCTTAACTCTAAAGCATGTTAAACACTTGCCAACATACTCAGCGATGATTACCTTTATGTTAGGCCACCAATAGAGTTTCTTAAGATCCTGATACATCTTGTCAGAACCCGGGTGAATGGAATATTTTGATTTATGAGACTCATGCATGATCAAGTCTCTCAGATTACCAAAAAGTGATAACCATCTTTGGTTCTTAATATAATGAGTTCCATCAGGACGTATTTCAAATGCTTTATCCATTCCTCGTAAGTTTTTAGCCTTGATGTTTTCTTCTTTGATTGCTTCATTCTGGGCTTGGAGGATTTGTGATGGTAATTTTGGATGAATGGTCATGACTAATGATTTAACTCGGTGTGGTTTGATTCATTTCTTTCAGATTAAGGCATCTGCCACAACATTTGCCTTTCCAGGATGATAACGAATCTCTCAATCGTGATCGGTGAAAACCATACACTTTGTGCCATAGAGATAGTGTCTCCAAATTTTAAGAGCAAACACAACTGCTCCTAATTAGAGATCATGAGTGGTATAGTTTCCTTCATGAGGTTTGAGTTGTCAGGATGCATATGCAATAACCTTTTCTCTTTGCATTAAAACAACTCCCAGACCTTGATGGGATGCATTATAGTAAACAACAAAATCGTTGTTTCCTTCTGGTAATGCTAAGATTGGAGCTTCATAAAGCTTCTGTTTTAGTAATTGGAAAGCCGACTCTTGATCTTTGCCCCAAATATACTTCTTGTTTTTCTGGGTTAATTCAGTCAAAGACTTTGCAATTTTCGAAAAATCTTTGATAAATCTCCGATAATAGCCGGC
>BQNB010094446.1:0-26119 GCA_026074375.1 Tanacetum coccineum
CATTTACGCGACTTTACTTTATTCCCTTTTGATGATATCAAAAATTCGGCATATTTTGTAAACTCTACTAGTTACTTTACCATTCGACTTCGAGTTGGAATACTCTTCTTATGCTTTTGAATCGCACATGTTGTTTCATAATCCATCGTTTTGAAGTCTTCCAGTTGATGGGAGTACGACAATTAGCTTGTCACCTCATATGTGTCACCTTGGAGCACCTACCTTTAGAACACGACTCTTTAAGTTCATTTTGTTGATTGAATAATTCTTTACGTTCATTTTCTTTAACTACTTCTGCGCTTGTTCAGATATTCTTTATACTTGTTATGACCTATCGCTTTACAAACAATCTCGATGTCAACCTATAAACCATTTTGTTGTCACCCTATGAGCTACTTCACGTTTACTTTATTGACTATTTCATTTCGTTATAAAACTATTTGATACATTTCATACATTACACTATTTTGACGAAAATGAGCATTGCATCGTTGGCCCTCAAATATACATAGCCTAATCACCTATGTATATTTGATGCATAGACTGATTACCTATGCATTCAGGAAAGACCATGTCATGCTGAGAGTAGTCACCTTAAAACCTACACCTCTTCATCAACACAATTCCGGAAGAAATATCCGTATCTTTTCACTAAACCCGTACCTTCGTCAAGTGTCGCGACTTGAGCCTTGAGGACAAGGCTCTTCTAACCGGAGGAGACTGTAACATTCCGTATTTTCAGGTCATTTACGACGTCATAATTTCACCATTTATTTTATTTTAGTTTCGTACGCGTTCGCTTTTAATTCTTATCACATAATTAAAATCGCGTAAGTTAAAAATCAACATTTAACGTAAACGGACACCAAACGAATTAAAGTTTTCGTCAAACAAGCAATATATTATTTTTATGAAAGTAATAATCAACTTTTTATATTTTATTTTTATTGGTTGCGTAAAACGTTTACGTTTCGCAATTTAATACATTTAGGCATTCTCGGAACCACCAAAATTAATCTACGCTTCAACAAATACACATTTTTATTACCGATGCTCAAAGTTTATAAAACTTTACTCACATTTATCACTTGGGCCAAATTTCTCATAAAGAAAATAAGCTAGATCATTCTTTTCTCAAATATTATATACAAACTACATTTATCTTACACTCTTTACACTTTAAGTAATTTTTTTTTTTTTTCCTTTTTCATCAAGATGATATCTAGCAACACATTCCTTCATTTCATGAACTAGTCTCTACCTTAAGGAACCAAGAAACATAAGCATTTAATTACTAGTTCATGTACATGTAAAGTTAGTATAGACCTAGTTATATTGACCAAGACTCCTTAAAACCCTCAATGTGTCCTAAGACTTTCAAACATGATCTTTGACTAGCTCTTTACTACTTATAACACATATACTACAAGAGATAACATATACACATTCATTTCCTTTACCAAAAACAAGTTCTATCTCTCTTTTTCCCCCTCCTAGCTCACGCCAAACTCAAACACATACCAAATCCATACAAAATTTTATTTAACACATTTACATACATTCCTACAACATATCTAAGATGTCCTTAGGTGTTTAGAAGGGTTGGTTTAAGACTTTCAAGGGTTAAAGCAAGAAAAAGGAAGTTAGGGTTATCTTGGTTAACTAGGGTTTTCATCTCTTGCAAGCTTGGGTTAAAAATCTAAACAAGGGAAAAAATCACAACAAATAATTCTACACAACAAACCAAACTGAATCTCTCTGCTTGTGTTGTCTGATCATTCTTTCTCTTGTCCTATGGATTTGTTCTCCCTTTTGGGTTTGGTCCTAACGCCCCACTTGATTCTAGAAAGTGATACTACAGTCAATAAGTACGCGCAAACAATCCAAAGTATAGTTATTCTATGATAACATCAGAACCTTACAAACTATAATCGACAATAAAAAACAATGGAATCATGATCACTACTCAGTTCAAAGCCTCTCTCACTCACCATGCATCGGGCGTCTTTCATCAAATCATTCCAACTAAACATAGTGATGTTTCTACTTGATGTACGAATCCAATCTTGCGTGCAAACAACAAAGCCTACTACAATTGTTTGGGGCTAAAGATTCCTATACGGGACCAAACGCGACAAGCTCACGCTAAAGGCAGATTCGGAACAACGGTGATACTTGATGCACCAAATATCTAAAACAAAGACACCAAAGTCAGCAGTTAGTATGTATACTTTATTTGGATTAACCGTTAACAAACTATGACAGTAGCATGATATCTAAAACAAAGACACCAAGATATCAAAAAAAAATAACAGTAACAAAGACACCAAGTAGCAGTTATGGAAAAGGGTTTAGTGCTGATGCAAAAAAGATGTATGAGGGTTTAGTGCCGATGCATCATAGGAGCTAACGCATATGCTCAGATGAAATATGGAAAAGGGTTTAGTGCTGATGCAAAAATATGTATGAGGCAGTGACTCAGATAGCGAGTGATGTGGTTGGGAGTATAAGGACAGTAGCGTCTATTCGTGCAGAAGGGAAATTGGTTATAGAGTACAGCAAGATACTAGAGCGATTGTGAAGAGTCCCACGATACTACTACTGGACGAGGCTACAAGTGCATTGGATGCTGAGTCAGAAAGAGTGGTACAAGACGCGTTAGATAGGGTCATGGTTAATAGGACTACCGTTGTTGTTGCTCATAGGTTGTCAACTATTAAAAAAGCAGATGTGATCGTTGTCATTAAGAACTGTGTCATCGTTGAGAAAGGAAAGCATGAGGATTTAATCAATATCAAGGAAGGATTGGTTGCACTTCACATGAGCTCCGATGTGTGAAAAGAACGAGCATCGACAATGCAAGTGCAGCGAGGGTTTCTTTGTTATGACAGTAGCAAAAAAAAGACAACAAGTAGCCAATTTTGTTTACTTTGTTATGACAGTAGCAAAAAAATAAAAGACACCAACTAGCAAAAAAAATATTCTTATTACCTTTCGCCATCCTTGATACGATTGGAAATCGTGGACTATTTATCTTCCACCAAGTAAGTATGTCGAAGTCATTAAAAAAATTCTTATTACACCCGCTCAACTTATTTCCAACTTTATCTTTACACGAATTTATGAAAGCATTGCCACGACGACTTCTTGAGCTAGTACTTTTATTAGACATTGATCTCGGTAAGTCGCTTGATGTGCTTGTGCCATATTTTTCTTTGTATATGGCAAACAATAATCCCATAGCCTTCTCAACCTTCTCAACAAATTTGGCACATAATTCGTCGGGGGTTAAAAATTGAAATGGCGTCTCTTGACTATCTTCCTCATCTTGCTCCATTGGCATACAACCATTTTCTATCAAATGCTTAAACCCATAGCCAATTATTCCGACTTCATCCGAGAGGATCTAAAATAACGGCGAAAGTACATGTATGGTTGATTTTTTTTGTAATCACCCTATATTTTGTCTTATACTTTTTTCCTCATGTCCTACAATCAAAGTCCTTAAAATGAGCATTTGCTTGCCACTCACGAAGATGCTTATCAATATCAAAGTACCTCTCCAAACCACAAATGAGCAACGGACTTGGGATACATTTGACACAAGTTTTCGGTTGTTCCCCTTAATATTTCTCCAAAAGTTAATACTACCTATATCTATCACTATCCTACAACATAGAATCCGATTTAGAGCTCTACAACTTAGGTGTCTTCCTCTCGTGCAAGCTCTAGCGGGTTTTTTTTGGCTTTGAGCATGAGAGAGCATAAAGTAAGTATTAGGGAAAATCATAAGAAATATTTTATGAGTGGTTTAATCGTCTCAATGCGTTTTTCACATATCAGTGTTTGAATTTCATCGTGAGGCTATTCGGAAATACAATCAAACTTCTTGAATCGGTAGCATTTTCAAACACTTTCTTTAAGAAGTTAGTAAATCTTTGCTCGAAAGTTTTATGTATTTCACGGCTAAGCTATGGTAATACTACTTTCTTTTAGTAACGTTTTCTCAACCATCTAGACATTAGGTTTAAAAATATGAGCCATACATCTTATGTGAAAATTTTTACAATTATCATCATGTGGCATAAGTTTATATTCTCTACCAAGTATCCGAAGCTTTTCATTTAACCAGTTATCAACCGACACGGTCATAACATACTTTATAACCACCAAGCCGTTTATACATTCCAATAGTGCCACTCTAAAATAGAGTCCCTGTATAACCACAAAACACAACTCACATACGACTATGAATTGTATTAAAAATTGACATTATTCTTTGTGCATTACCCAATCAAACATCTATAAAGAGTGCTTAAAACCATAAATGTTCATACTTTTAACAACTAGAGTCCACGAGATACGTGGTAAAAGGAGAACCATAGAGTGGAATCCTTGCTTAGAGAAATGAATAGGCTCTTCTCTCTTCTAGATAACAAGAGATAAAGATTACTAAGTAAGATATATCTACCTAGCAACATTAATTAAAACAGAGGCATATTAAATATAGGGGCATGCCAAACGTATGACAGCGCGAGAGCGTCGGGAGGGAACGAGCCGGTGTCCAGTGGGGCCAAGTCCAAGGAACAGTTCTGAGAGCCTCAAGACATTACAAATGACACATTCATATCTGTAGGTCGCAAGAACATAAACTAAATCAACCGCGGCTCTTAATACCGCTTGTTCTATCATCAGATACTTCACTACCGTCTTACTTAACTGTCCCACTATTAGTGCCACCCTCATCATTCTCACTAATCTTTTTCTTAAATGCTAGTTTTTTTTGTTTCTTAATTTTCTCAACATCGGGGTTAGCATCACAATTAGGGTAATGATTGTTCAAGTGTCGCGTACCATGTCTATGGGAGTCGGCTTTAAAAACCGCTAGACACCATTTTCAGTATGCCATCTTAGTAATTACCCCATCTTCATCTTTTTCAAACTTTTGATCAAAGTATTTCCAACATTCGGCTTTCGGTTTCCTTGGATTAATGGAGGCTTATCTTTTGAGCTTCTTATCTACATGTGCCATATCTTTATAAGCTGTCTGTTAGATCGGCTTGGACGTCTACTTGTGCAATCAATGTGAGCTACACCTACCTCCACACACACAGAGTGTCGTGTTGGAGGCTCCATAGGGTGGAGCGAGAGGGAGAGGAGTATGATCGATAATTATAGCGGTTGACTTGGTTGGGTTGCACCGCTCTTTTTCCTTCTTTTCTTCATGATAAATATGCAAATACTACAGGATTTTATATCTTTAATTATTGCCTCATTATGCAACATCTGATCAATTATTACTCACCCATCCCCCCCACTTTGAGATGACAATGTCAAAGTCGTGATATAAGGGGGGATATAAGATAAATTATAAGATTACATAATTTATCTTACCGCGACTGAGTCTACTCCCAGCACCTAAGAACTTCTATCGAACACTTAAATCAGCACTCAGAGTCTTCACACACAAAGAAAAATAGAAGACTCTACAGGTAGTAGACTAAAGCAGCGAAATGTTGAATCATACATAACATAAAATCAATAAGAATTTAAGACATGACGAAATAACTTATACGTTCACTTGTACAAATCGATATAGGTGATCTGCAGAGCATCAGTAGAGAAGCACGATATAGGGGACGCGTAACTGTAGGAGTATATTAGCATTGAAGATTAGATTGATGGTCATACGGTGGGTGATATGTGTCTTGTGAGGGATACTGATGCTCCCTTGATAGATAGATCTGAGTGCTTACAACTGTTTGGAGTTTTGGCGAGAGTGTGTTTCACATTAAACTCCCCATTGTTATTGATGATTTAACATAGCTATGGAAAAAAGTAGAAATAACAATACTTCGTCGGTATGTCGGGCTATGTCGGGATTAATTCAGTTTTAGTGTATCGACCGACCCAATTGATATAATATAAGTATAATAATAAATTATATAGATTGATGATACAAAAGATATATATATATTAATACTTAAAAAAGTGGGTTTGGTGTTGTGCAGCGCAACTATTGAGTTTACACGAGGAGATCGAAAAGTGTCAGTGAGTCCATGTACAAGCCAGATAAACACACACCCCCATATAGTCTTTTTTGGTGATTTCCTAAAATGTTTGCCTTTTTGAACATCTATCCAACTAACCAAGTTAGGTCCATAACAAAGTACAGCCAAGTCTAAAGTCTACAATACTACATGACAGAGCACTCTCATGTATTTGGTGGAATTTAATATAATAGATGAAAACGGAATATTAGGCTTAATCTTACCAAATTAATTACAAGATAATAAATATTCTCTCGGCAAAGATTTATTCTAGTTTAGTAAGAAAAACATGTCAAAATTTAAAATTGGCACCATTTTTCAAAGAAAACTAGGAAATCGAAGGCAAATATAGGTCAAGTGGTAACTCTACTCCCATCCCCTTACTTGGTTTGTACAATGTACCTATTGTACATTTAAGGAAATAAATAATTGAAATAAAGAATAATTAGAATCAAAAGACTCCCCAGAGCGTTGCTCACTTCTTTGAGTGTATGACTGCAAGAGATGACTTCCTTGCCAAGCGTCTATGAACAACCACATTTTTCCCCCGAAATCACTAGACTAATATACAACAAGCATTAACCATTCATGAAGATATATAACTTACAATCTAACTCACTTTCGTAGGAATCATCAAGTTCTTTAGCATATATGCCAACAAACCTATTTAAACCACTTGGTTTCCTAAGTGGACGAGTGTAAGTAACGGAGGGTTTACTAGGGAACACCCCCACAAAGTTCAGTTACTATACATTGATTTGAAAAGTGTTTCAAAACTTATTTTTTAGTTTACAGAAAAGGTTTGCGGCGTACCATGTTTTGGATACGCGGTAAACAAGTGAATCTAAAATTTTTATATTTGAAACTAAAAAGGTTTTACGGCGTAACAAGTAAGGACTCCCTACCCGTAATAAAGATCTGTTACGCGTAAACCTAGGTGGTTATAACACCTTAGACAGAACCTTACAACCACATGAATACGATTAAGGCGACTATCGAATTCCATTTTCTTATATAGAGAACCTGCAAAATAAAGTTAGAAACCAACAAAAACTAACTAATATGTAGAAAATAAAAGACGGGTTGTCTCCCGACAAGCACTTTATATTATTATCAAGACTTTACGTAGACTCAAGACTGGTTTCAACGCTCTACATCTTTGCTTTGTTATTTATCCTTACTTGTGCCAGTTTTTTCATTAATCTGGCCCTCATGTAGCAACGAAATCCCTATTCTATGTACTGCTCAACTCCTAACACTTGTAAAAACCTTTGTGTAGGTCTCTTCCAGGACCAACGGGTGTATCGAGTGAGCTTTAGCTTTCACGATAAAGAATACGGGTATGGTTTTCCTCGGTAGATCATCTCCCAAAAACTTCACCTTACTCTAATTCTCTTTTATAGGCTTCGTCACCAAGACGATGAATCCGTCAATAATACGATCTTGGTTTCAAATAATCTAGTATCCCTTCCAAATCGTCTTCATCTTCACTTGTATTATTAAACCAATCATTGTTTAATTTGTCATGAATAACCCCCAATATTGTGTTTGCATTTATCCATTTTCGCATACTTAACGGGGACTATGATAGATAACAAAACATACCTCTGGTCTTATATATCCAAGTAATCTTACAAATCATCTTCTTCATCTCCAAGAATCTTTTCTCAGGCTCCAGTAATCATGAGTGAATTCTATCCCCGCCAACTTGCATATTTTTTCCATATCTTATTCTCATACAATCATTAAGCCTTAGAAGTTTTTCCCATTCTAACTCTTCTCGTTTACTATCATTATTGCTTTCCCAATAATGTTTTTCTATGTTAATTGGTAAATCTCCCTCATCACATATGTTTCTACTTGGATTACAAGATGCCCAATATGACTCTCGTTCTCCTTTTCTTTCAATATTGCCCTACACCAATGTTCCCTTTTTTCTTTGAATGTGGGGCCGAGTATTTTTTCATTTTCCACAATATAATTTGTATACTATTTATTCGTATGATTCCTATATGTCTATTTCATAAGAGAAAATATCTGGATCCATACGAAGTAACCGGTTAAACTCATAGGATTTAGAATCATATAGGAATAAATCATAATCAATTTCCTTAAGGCTGTCATCCTCTATGAATGTTTTGCTTTTTATCGAACGAACAGATTCAAAATTTGCTGCAGTAAAACTACTTCTCATTTTGAATATCACTTTTTCACTTCCAACTTCTAAAGAAATGGTTTTTTTGAATATATTAACTTGGGCGTGTGCGGTGGCTAGCAAGGGTCTTCCAAGAATGATGGGCATCCTAATGTCCTCAACCATATCAAGGATAGCAAAATCAACAGGGAAGATGAATTTATTAATTTTTATCAGAAGATTTTCTACTATACCCTTAGGTGCGCATTTGGTGTTATCAGCCATCTCGATTAACATATTAATTGCTTTGAGTTTTCCTATGCCTAAACGTTTATACATAGAAAAGGGCATGATGCTGATGCTAGCTCCTAAATCTGCTAAGGCATTTTTGAAATCTAACTTCCCAATGGAACAAGGGAGAATAAAAATTCTAGGATCTTGTTCCTTAGGGGGCAAATGATTTTGAAGAAGAGTGGAGCACCTGGGATTCATTTTTATTTCATTATCTTCTTCAGTCCTAGGTTTATTTTCTACCAAGTACTTCATTTGCTTTGCGTAATTATCGGTTTGCCTAATTTCTTTTAACAAAGGACAATTTATTTTGATTTTCTTTAAGCTCTCCATAGTTTGGTGCACCAATGCTTCCTCTGCGTGATGCTCTAATCGTTTAGGGAACGGTATCGGGGGTTCATAAGGATCAACATAATAGTTTACCTTCAGCATCTACTTTTTTAGTTTCTTCCTCTTTTCTTCTTTATGATTGCCTCAAGTGCCGCTACATCCCCCCCCGCTTTCAGCCATTCTGAATCGTGCGGTTACTTGTATCAGGTTCCTCTCTTATCGAACTACCTAGAATTAACAGAAAAGTATTTGATTTTCTCAGGGGAATAATAGAAAGGGGTGTATAATGTCAATCCATTTTCAGAATAGATTGTCATGCATTCTTCAAACTTTTTTTTGTTAGCT
The DNA here is from genome assembly GCA_026074375.1 of Tanacetum coccineum. Lineage (NCBI taxonomy): Eukaryota > Viridiplantae > Streptophyta > Magnoliopsida > Asterales > Asteraceae > Tanacetum > Tanacetum coccineum. The sequence goes on from BQNB010094446.1 coordinate 9,151, forward strand.
CGCCTTTCAACTTCATTAGCTAATGTTTTTACCTTTCCCTCAATACCTTGGATAATTTTGTCGTGAGTTTATCGGCTGGCTTCTATACTTTGGTAAAATTTCTTTAACCATTCGTCTTGCTCGGTGTTAATAAAAATAATGTCTAAAAATATTATTTATATTTTCGACCTCTCAACGTTTTGATAATAACAAAATGTAAAAACGTTTACGATAAAATTAAACGTTTACAAATTATTAATCGTAAAATTCCATTTCTAAGATTAGTAATCACTTAAGGTATGAACAAACAAATCATTAAGCATGATTAGTGATCATGAAAATATTTTTCTCTTATCCATTACATTTTTACAAAATAGTTTCACAATATTAATTATACAAAATATTTTCTAATTAAAAGAAAAGTTTTATTAAAAACTTAAAATTTGGAATTCAAAATTCCCCCCAAAACGAAAGCTTCTATACCAGATACAACATTTCCCACAAAAAAGCCAAAATGGAAGCTAGTCTATTCTGGTCGACCTCCCATATAGGCCGGCGCCCCCTAAATATATCTGGGACCGCCGCCAGTGACCGTTGGATTTTCCTTGCCTATAAATACTGCTCCATTCCTTGCAGAAAATTAGACCTCTTTGCATGAATTTTCTCACACTTCTTTCTCTCTCTAAAAACCTTCTTTCTCTCACTAAATATCTTGATCACTAACATCATCTGATTCATGTTTCAAGTGCTAAAACATTTCTTCACATTCAATTCCTTCTCATTCAAGTGTAAGAGAAAGAAACACTCGTATTATTCGCCAGAAACGAAGTGTTCTTGATTAGTGAACTCTCCTCTTTTTCTTCTAAGTATCAAAAATCTTCTATTGTAAATTATCTTGTGTGCATTTGTGGATATGGATATGTTGTAAACCCTAGAGTGTAGATCGAGTGATCGGTAGGATTATGAAGAGGTAGATTGGTTCTAGCTAAGATAGGACATCACAATAGCTTTTAGTGATAGAAAATTCCGTAAGCGACGAGGACAACGGTTATCTGGGGTTGTTTTTCTCCGCCCGAAGGGAGCGATTTGACATAGTGAAATCTCGAGTAGGATACTCAGGAGTAGAGTAGGGCGAAGAAGAGCTTCGTAGCCGAACCACTATAAATCTTGGTGTCTTGGTTTGATTGTTCCTTCTCTCATCTCTTTATATTGTTGTGATTTTTATTACTAAAAGTTTAGATAATACAATGGTTGATTCCATATTGTTGATTGGTTAAACATACTACTCGAATCTAAGTATTTTGAAAGCAAAGTTTTAAAACGAAAATGAACCTATAAACTATTCACCTCCCCCCCCCCTTCTAGTTTCCACAATTGGTATCAGAAGCCAAGGTCACTCAAGATTTTTAAAATATACTGTATTTTAAAGCTTGGATCGAATCTATGTATTCTACAAATAACTAGAAGGCAATCTATATGAAAGACCCACCACAATTTAAAAGTAGATAGTTTTTCATTTATTGAAAAAATAGATTCTAGACCATATGTCAAATCAAAATATCTAGATCTTTTTTTTGCATTTATTAACAACGGTTGATTTTCAACCATAATGAACAAAAATTGGAAACCAATTAGAAGAGGGTTATCCCTATCGAAAAACAAAGTGAGATCTTAAAAAGACAACTTGCGAAAAAAAAACAAAGCTACATTGTATTTAATGCTTTGCCTAGAAAGAATATAAATAAATTTATATGTAAACTGCAAAAGAAATTTGGAAAAGCATTAGTAATCACCCACCAAGGTAATCAGTCAAGTCAAAGATAATAAGATCGACCTTTTGTTTCAACAAAATGAACAATCGTCATTTCCGAAGACGAATTTATAGTATAGTGTCTTTTGCTAGATTTAATACTATTATTACTAGTATAAAAGCTCTTGATGAAGGTTATTCTAGCAAGAACTATGTTAGGAAATTTCTTAGGGCTCTACATCCTAAATGGAGAGCAAAGGTCATGGCAATTGAAGAGTCGAAAGACTTAACATCACTATCTCTTGATGAACTTATCGGGAACCTCAAAGTTCACGAAATGATCATCAAGAAAGATTCTGAAATAGTCAAAGCAAAAGTTGAAAGGAAATCTCTTGCTTTAAAGGCTAAGAAAGAATCTAGTGATGAAGAGTGTTCGACTTTCAGAAGTGAAGACGAAGAATACGCCATGGCGGTAAGAGACTTCAAGAAGTTCTTCAAAAGAAGAGGTAGATTCGTGAGACAACCTCGGAACAACAAAAAACTGTTTCAAAGAAGCCGAGATGACAAAAACGTAAAAAGGTGATAGATTAATGCTTTAGATGCAAGCTACCCTAATCACATAATTAGAGAATGTCCAAAACCACCGAAAGACAAGAACCAAAGAGCATTTGTCGGAGGTTCTTGGAGTGATAGCGGTGAAGAAGATGATGAGAAAGTCAATAACGAAACATGTCTAGTAGCTCAAGCATCAAGTGAGGTATGTTCTGAATCCTCTTACTTTAGTGATGAAAACTCGTCAATAGATGATTTAGTATTAGATAATGAATATGATAAACTGTGCAAAATGAGTTTAAAGATAATCACTAAAAATAAAAGACTAAAAGCCAATAGAGATAGCTTAGAAAAGGAAATTAGTACTCTAAAAGAAAAAGTGTCTACACTCGAGAAAAACAAGGGAGTTGATCTCGAATGTGTAAAATGTCATATGCTTAAAATTGAAAATGAAAAGCTTAAAGAGGAAGTCACTAGATTAAATAAATTTGAAAAGAGCACACAATGTCTAAATGAAATGTTAAGTAATCAAAAACCCTCTGGTGAAAAATTGGGTTTAGGATTTAATTTATTTAAAGCATCATCTAGTAGAACTAAAGAAATAAAATTTGTGAAAGCTCAGAAAAAAAACGTCTTCTGATGGAGGTCCCATAAATATGGGCGGCCCCCAAAGTGCTCAGGCGGCCCCCAAAACAATTATGGGACCGCCACCAGTTAGTACACCTGGATCTGAGAAAAATGTGCCTTTTTAAAAATCTATTTTGGGTCCAAACCTAAAACACATAAAAGTAACAATGTAAAGTTTCAAATTAGCTAAGTGATAATTAAGTTAAACAATTTATAAGCTATTATCAAAACCCATAGTTGATTTCAAAAACCAAATTATAGAAGTCAAAAACTCCACCACCTAGAATAGTCTTAATAATATACTCTTCGTACCTAAAACAAGGTGACCCAGCAAACCAAATGAAACATTGGTCGACAAAATCAACCTCGTGGTTTTTCTGTAACTTGGAACAACTTCCCACGTCAAAGTTACATGCCATGGGAAATGTGTCTTCCATTTCCACATCCCAACAAATTGCATCAAATGCAAGGGTTGTTTATGACATAACAACTTTGGACCAATTGAGATATTGAGGACCAAATTTTGAGGTATTGCCATATAAAACTAGATAATGCCAGAGTCGACATGGACCCGATGAATTGGATAAAGGATAGCGGATTCTCTAAAACAAATATGGGAACCGAAAGCTCTTCTCAAGCTACAAGGCATACAACGGAGGTAATGTTATTTTTAGTAGTAATCTTCACGGTAACATCATTGGCAAAGGTACGATTTCAAAGACCTCTCATCAAAATAATAATGAAGATGCAGTGTAGGTAACTTAAGAATTTACCTATGTTTAAAAGAAGGACAAATATGTGATAATAATCTCGAGTACGGAACTTTCTCAACCATGATAGTGAAATTACTAAACGATGGTAAGGTCATGGAAGGTAGAGGTAATGAAGAAATGCTTATATGTGATGAAATTAGGAAATAAGCCAAAAGACAAAATTTGTCTCTCCAACAATTGATGAAAACTCATAATACGATGTGGCATAGGAAAATATGTTACGCAAATATGAGGACCATTACAAATCTTTCGCAATCTAAGGAATTAGTTAGTGCAACAAATACCCTAAGCTTAAGTTTTAGATACAACACTTCTGTGATTCTAGTAAAAATAGAAATCAAGCTCACGCTAGTCATAATGCTAAAGAAAACTAGTCCTCAACGACTAGATGCTTAGAACTCCTTCATATGGATCTCTTCGGTCCATCCGCCGTACGGAGTTACGGAGGAAACCTCTACACCTTAGTCATAGTAGATGACTACTCTAGGGAATCTTGGACAAGATTCCTTAAGATAAAACCGAAGCTTTTCGATCACTAACGAAAAAATTAGTGTAATAACATTCAAAACCATATGATGTACAATATGTCTTATAAGAAAAACCGACCACGGTAGGGACTTTGGATACTGAGTCAAGTTTGAGAGTTTAGTAATGCCAATGGTATTGCAACACTATAACTTCACAGCTCCAAGCACTCCCTCAATCAAATGGCGCGGTGAAAGAAAATTAGGACACTTCAAGAAATGAGTAGACTAGTTGAATGAGCAAATCGTTACCAATAAAAGGTTTTTTGGAGTCAACACAGTAGACACATCAACCTACAATCACTCAACCGAATACCAATAGAGCCATCTTAGGTAAAAACACATTACGAACCTTGTAGAGGTAGAAACCTACTTTAGATTACTTTACAGTGTTTGGAAGCAAATTGCTTCATTTCTAAACACAAAAGAAAACCTTACAAAGTCTGGACCCAAAGTCATACGAAGATACTTATTAGTTTACTCTCAAAAAAGTAAAGCCTACATCATCCTAAATAAAGACACTAGGAAATTCGAATAATCACTTACCGTGACATTCGATTGAAACTCCTGCTGCCTCCACCTATCATAATACATCACCCTGGTGAAGATTACTTAGATGAAGAAGAAGCAATTAAGGTTATCCGAAAAATAAAAACCCTAGAAAATGACCATAGGTGGATAAAACTTTAAGTTTGAAGATTGACAAATATCAATATTAAGGAATCTATGATCCGACCTTAGAAAATGTCATAGAAACCTTAACAAAGAACCCTAAGGTCACAAGCCCAAAAGCCAAAGTAACTTCTTTTGTTTATAACAATAATAGAACCTAAGAATGTTGAATGAAGCCTTAACGAATGATAGTTTGGATAGTCGCTTATGCAAGAAAGAATATAAATCAATTCATTGCTAACGAAGTTTGGGTAGTTAGTTATCCACAACCTAGGATTATGACAATTAAGGAACTAAGAGAGGGAGTTTAGAAATAAGTTAGACGAGAACACGGTATTGTTTCTGGTTGTTTCTCGAAATAAGGCAATAGTTAGTTGCTCAAGGCTATAATCACAAAGGGCAGCGATTTATGATTAAAACCTTATGTCCCTATATGCTAGACTTGGGAGTCCAATTAGGATACTATTAGCTTATCTAGCTTTAGACTTTAAGCTATCCAAATGATGGAAAAGTGTCATTCCTGAATGTGAATTTATCAATAGAGAGAGATGTAAACAGCACAACTTCCAGGATTCATATAGACTTTGAAAAATCATAAAATCAAAAAAAAAAATGTTTTTAAAATTAAAGAAAGATTTATATGGTCTTAAACAAGCACCAAAGCTTGGGTATTATAATTAAAATCTTTCCTTTATTAAACATTGAATACAAAATGGGAATGGTAGATAACAACTTTTTACTAAGAAGAAAAGTTCTAATCTCATTCAATCGTTCAAATATATGTCGATGACACAAATAAATCGTGTGCGACTTGTCAGACATGTGTGATGAATTTGCCAAAATCATGCATACCTAGTTTGAGAAAGAGCATTTAAGGGTGGAACTTAAGGGTAAACTCTTCCATAGGCTACAAATAAACAAATGGAAGATGGTATTTTCCTTTAATCAATCTAAATATATAATGAAATGCTTAAGAAATTTGGCTTAAAAGAATCTAAACAATGAAAAACCCCCATGTCCTCCGAAACCAAACTCATGAAAAGATGAAGAGAGTGAGTCGTAGATAAACTCGAAATCGCGGCATTTAAGGTGAGATTTATTATACCAATACGACAAGTAGGAGGCCCAATATAATGGTTTAGTGTCTGCCTTTGTGCCCGCTTACCTAGAGCTCCCAACATCTCTCACCTTGAAGCGGTTAACAACTAGCAGTACTAAATGCTTTATCAGACAACTCTGGCAGTATTAAAATCTTTTCTCAGACGAAGTGAGCAGTACAAATTATCTTAAGTACGAACAGCATTAAGTAACAAGCAGTATTAATTTTCATGAAAGCCCAACAGTAGTAATTTGCCTTCTACACTCCAATAATATAGCTCGAACAGTAGTAATATCACGGATAATATAAAATTATACACACACCTTCTCACCTGCTGTTCATTATTCATTCGTCACCCTCTGTTCACTGTTCAAACAGTACCAATGTATAATAACATCACAAATGTTTGTACGACAACATTAATTCCTCTTTTAACCTTAAGGTCCACGCATAACCTGCTCTTTGATCCCAAACAGTATACACCAATTTTCTTTTGAACAGCTTTAACATCCGAACAGTATTAACATGAAAGACATAAACAGTTTTAACTTGCATGAAGCAATATTATAGTATATCAAGCAGCATTAAATCACAAAATACTTGAAGCCCAATTTTGCCACCATAGATACACTAACAATAGTTGTATAAAACATGGCTTTATCCCCTATTCTGTTAAGCATAATATTTCCTTGAATCCATAATATTCTATTAATATAAGGAAATAATTTTATACCTTAAAATCCTCCAATTCCAAAAACCAATCCAATCTCACACGCATTCATAAACACACGACATTCTTCCATCTCTCTCCAATCTTCTCTTTACTTTATAACATATATTCTTGTCTCATTGATTGCTTGCTCTCCATACATAACCTCGAACACAACATTCTAGAAACCATCATCATTAAACCCTAAAAGATTAAGGTTTCAACAAGCTGTTGTCATAAAAGTCATTATCTATCAGAAGAAACAATTGAGCATCTGTAGCAGCGAACACTTAATTCTATGAACACTAGCAGCATACGAACCCTAATATCTAGGGTTTTTGTGTGCTTACCTGGCTTTAACAAAAATCCTTGTAGGCGTTCATTTCATTTAGAAGATCAATCAAATGTACTCCTAATAATGCTTCCATCTAATGATGAACATACATATCAGATCAAGGGTTTATGGATAACAGATCATAGCAACGAAACCCTATTAATTCTCTAAGAATATGTATCACCAGGAACTTTGTTCTTTCAAACATGATCATCAACAAACCCTAAATGAACCATTAAGGTTTTGATTCACGAGCATAATTGATGATTCGATCAGCAGCAACAATGATTTTTAGGGTTTTCATAACTTCCAATAAAACAATAAACGAATCCAAACCCTTAATCCTTAAAGATCCAATTGCTGTCATTCAATCATGGACAAATAATATTCAAGAAAGCATTCCACACTATCCAAAACCCAAGATCAACAATATATATCACCATAAAAACTTTAATAGTGATTAGGATTTTGTAAGCGATGTCCATCTCGACTAGGGTTCATCGTTGATTCAAAATTAACTCACCAAAGCTAGTCAAGACAAATATAATCACCAAACAAAAACTTGAAAAACATCTTTTCTACAGCAGTTTTAAAAACATTGTATCTTTAATTTGAGGACTTAAATCAAATATCGCTCCAGTCAGATCATACCTATATGTGTATAGAACCTCCGATTAAAATTTTGTAACGATCCAACGGTTAACAAACGATTTGTCATCGTTTTACCACGGCTGCCCAGAAAGTGACGAACATAAAAACCCTAAACGAAGTTTTAGATTCTTCTTCGTTCTTCGACCATAAAAACTTGAATCCTAGATATCAAGAGCAACCCGCTCTGATACCAACTGTTGAAACCTAATTGTAGGCTTTATAGATCGTTTTGCCCATCTAGGATATAATAACATTGAATGATATAAAGCACAGCGAAATGACAAATAAGAATATCAATGTTATCACAAGGTTTTCTTTATTCATACTAATAAACTATAAACTATTCGACTTTAATCAGTCGACTATGCTATCTAGATAACTAACTATTACACAAACTAATAAGCTAACTATTAGACACTCATTTTAGAGATCTAACTATGATGGATAATAAAACTATTCACCCTACCTCTCTTTATATACTAGAGAGGCTAGGGTTTACAAGAAAACCTAGATTTGATATGAAGCTAACTTAATATTGCACATTAAGTCCTTGTTGTTTCATCTTTCTTCTTTTCTTCATATGTTGTTTTGTAATCATCAAATCTCAAAACCCAACATTGCCTATTTCATGGCAAAATGAATGGAGTGGGTCACTAAACAAAAGCGGTGATCTTACCCTATGGTATGTTATTGACCCGTTTGTTTAAAGTCATCATGAATGAAAATCCTGAATTAAACAATGAGTCTTATGGCTTGTACGATCGTGTCATGAATTCTCTTGCCGCTTAACAAGAGCGAAAGCCTAGAAAGGATCATGGCATGAGAAGAGGTCGTCACTCCACTTCTTCTTCTTCCGCCTTTGACCAACCATCTTCTTCTCATCTTAACGATGATGATGATGATGATGGAAATGGCGAAGGGACCTCGCGTGCAAGCATTCCTTCCCCAGATGGATTAATATCACAACACACGTGATCGACCCTACCTATATTTTGTCTCTATATATTAGACGAGAGAAGGCTTAGGGTATGTCTAGCAAATGTATATAGGTGGAATGACCTAAATGAGTTACGTTTATAAAGCTTAATCTTAATATTGCTGTAGCGATTTAATGTTGAAGGGTCAATACTTATCTTCCTTGTGTATGTCTTTCTATAATATCTAGTGAGAGCTTCATTTCTTCGCTGGGTGATGTAGGAGGTGGGAGTGGGGCGGGATTTTCCGGCTGGTAATCAGTCGGGACGGATCTCTAAGTATTACCATAGGTCTTACTTGCCTAACATATCAGAGGACGAAATATAGAATGTGAGTGGTAGGGAAGTATTCAGTAGGTTTCTCAGAGTATGCGTATATAGTACAGGGCGAAGGTAGCAGAGTTGACAGGATTGATAAGTATCGTGAATGTCTGGGGGGGGAGTGGTGATTAGTGATTGTGGGATTCACGTTTCAGCTCGATGTAAACTCGGATCAGCATTATAGCCGCTTGCACGCTGTATGTTTCTGTAACCCTTACATGGTCTAAAAGATGTATCGTATTCACTGTCACTTCGCAAATTGAGGTCCGCGAATGTCCTACATTAGAGTTGTCTTAGAGGAGTCGACTTAGGTTACGTGGAGGGCGGTGGGGGGGGTATCATAGGATATTATAGCTTTTACAGAGAATCTCGATGGGCGAGAACAGCATGTAGAGAGAGATGACGACTAGAAATGGGCAAGCCTGGCTGGAAGAGGTCTGACTTGTTAAGGCTTGCAGTCCTCGCGAGCGGTAGCGTTTGGTCTTCTGTCAGCCGGTTGTATCAAGCGCTAGTTCTTATGGGGTTGACACTTCTGCTGATGGACGTTAAGTGTGGTCGGGATTAGTATTTAGTAGTGTGTTAGGGATGAGACAGGGAGTTAAGGGGAATTCACTCGGCGTGCGGTGTGACATGATACTTCATAGGTGTCTCTAGTCAAGTGGGTTCGGGTATGAGGGATGGGATTGTTGGTTTGTTTTCTCTTTCGGTTTGCGGTCATCGGCAGTAGGTGGGTATAGGACATTATTATTTCATCAATGTAAACATTGTTTGAGATGTGTGTTTTACACTTGTGTTAATATGATTTTTTGAAGGTGTTAACTGCATGGTGGAGCAGTAGCGGCGGATGGTGTAGAATTAAGTATGATATCACGGGTCTTTGACTATGTTGACACGTGGAGTTTGATTGGAGGGGACAGAATGCGTTGTGTGGATTGGGGGTGTGGTATAGTTACATGGCAGTGAGGGTTTAAGTAGGTGTAGGTGTGGTATGTGTATTGGTGTCTATGTATAGAGTGAGAGTTGTGGATTCATAGGTATGTCCATAGAGTAGGAGGCACTGAGGTGGTCTTCGTCAGGTGGATTGTGTTATAATGGTAGTGAGATGCTCGACGGAGGGAAGCGTGTATGTATGTTAGCTTATTGGTAAGGGTAGGATGGTAGGTAGTTGGTTTGATGGAGTAGGAAGACGGTAGGAGTTGTAGGCCTTAGTGTAATGAATAGGGTGGTATGTGTATGGGTCTAGTGTGCCGGAAAGCTAGAGTGTGAGACAATGGTGTAGACGTTATTAATATCGGAGGGTTGGTGTACGCATTCGTTGAGATGGGGCATTACTTTTCTTGGCTTTCGGGAATAGACATGTAAGATTTCTGATGAGTGGCATTATATTTATAGGGAGTTATGGGGAGTAGCTTAAGCACACGTCATGTTGTATCGTGATGGGATTGGAGTGTGAGTTGTGTTGTAATTGAATAGGGATAGTGTGAGGAGACTTATGGTGGAGGGAGGGTCGTTGTGTGGCGTGTGGAGAGAGGATGTGGTGGGTAGGATATGGAATGATCTATAATAGGGTGGTTTCTTATAAGGGAAGTGAGTGAGGGATAGAAGTCTGGCTTTAGAGTGGGTGCAACGGATGTTGAGTAATTCAGGATAGTCTCGGAGGTACGATAGAGGAGTGTCTTTCTCTGTATGTTCATGGAGTGTGTAGGAGCTGTAAGGGGTGGGGTGAAAATAAAGTGGTGAGTAGTTCTGGTGTTGATTGTTTAGTGGTTCTGTTGGATTTGCATATTCTGTGTCGCGGTTATTTTATGGTGGGGTTTAGAGATGATTGCTATGGAGGTTGAGGTGTTAGTAGTACGGTGCACTCATTCTTGGATTAGGATTATAGGTGTGACGCCCCTTTAGGTGTTCTCTGAGGTTCGCCATATGATAGATAGGGGATCCACCAAACATGTGAGGCTCATATGAAGAGGATCTGTACTTGTGCGACACAACATTCGTGGGACCAGAGAAGTGAGTTCTTGTGCATTACTCTATGCCTCTCTTTGTTCTCTGAGATATCTATAATGATCTTATATTTAGCTTATCTACTCTCAATTTTTGGATCATTGTGTTTCCTTAATTCTCTTAGCTTTTCTATCTTTGATCATATATATGTGCATTCTTGTCTATCTCTATTTATCTCCTGATTCGATTCTTTCCTATCACATCTACCTATATGCTTCTTCCTCATACTCTTTGATTATCATTGAATCCACACATCTATGAGTCTTCATCTAACACCTTCTATATATATATAGACATAAATTACCCTATTACACTCATTTAATCCCTCATATTTAACTAATTGATCAATATCAACTAGTAGATTGAACAACATATAGTCACCAACAACATATAACCTTTCTCCTATAAATTCGAAGTACGATACTTCGTCAAGTGGTCAGATACGCGAATACATGACTACTCTGAGGAAGGCGGGGGGGGGGAGGGAGTGGGGCGTGGCTGGGGGGGGGAATCAAACGTGCTCGGGACTAGGCACTTGTTCTTGAGTTAGGACTTAGTTACTTCTGCATTCCTCAGGCAAAGTATATAGTAACTGAATCCAGTCGTTCATCTGATTCTATTCTGTCGGAGTCCACAAGTTTCGGCGTATTCTAACTGTTCAATTATTAGTCTATATGCATATATGTGTTTCTTTAATTGAATTTGGAATGATGAGTGTTATGAATTTAATTGTTGAGTATTAGATGATTCATGATGAAATAGAGTTGATTGCAAAAAGGGAATATAGGAAACTCTTTCTGTACAGGATTTACAGAAAATCAGGAAGAACTAGAAAAATTTCCTGACTTTAGAGAACGGCCCCCATAAATAAGGGGTGGCCCCCTAATATATCTAGGATCGCCATATAATTATGGAACCACCAACAGAAGTCACAGAAATTTTACTGTGACTACCTGATTTTCTGTGCAGTTAACTATTCTCTCTTAGACTCAGCTAAACTTCCTGCATTTTGCTAAACAATTTTTGGAATTGGTTTCCTTAATTCTCATGCTTTTCTACTTTGATCATTTGCATTCAAATTAAATAATCCAACTTTCTCATTCTTCCTACCATCTTCATCTTCTTCACACAATTCTACCATGAACTCCACCAAAGCTTCTTCCTCTAACCCTTCTAATAAAATCAAACTCACCATAATCCCTCATATATAACTATTTGTCAATATCACTAGTGATGAAGATGTCACCACCACACCTTCTCCTACAATAACTTCTTCATCTCCAACTCCTCAAAATGCACCATCAAAAGCCACATCCACTAATCAAACCTCATCAAGCCAAGAGAACACATCTTCTTCTTTTCAATCAAAACTTCAAATCTTACCACCATCTTCAAATGAACCAACTTCTCCTCATCATTTGAACCCTTTGCTTGACAACATTTTGGATGTTCCTCCTAGACCTCTAAATCCTCAACCACTTAAGTCATCCTTATTTAGATATCACACTCTCTTTGTCACCAATCACTCCTCTTGATCACATTCATGACACTCAATCACCACCATCTCCACCATAACCTCAACCACCTATCATGGGTCACCCTATTTACTATAATTACCATGACTATCATGGGTCAAATTGCATATGCTACTTTCATAACCGAACTCTTTTCTTAACCTTAAAAGATGAGATGAACATTATGTTTGCTCATATTAAGTATCTTCTCACTATTGCAATCACCTCACACTTTCCACCTCCACCTTGAAAAGCCTTCAAATGTTTTCATAAACATGTCACCACAAATCTCTTTGCTCAAAGAGTCATTCTCTATGAATCATGAATCATTTAGGACTTATGTAGTATTGTTTCTCTTTATCTCATGAAGTATGTAATGTAACTTATGGATTAATTATCTTGTGTTAGCTCTAGTTTTATTTTGTATGAATGTATTAGTTGCATTTGCTATTGTATGAGTTTTTTGATGGTTGAATGAAACTCTATTTTGGGTTACTTAAATATAATGTGTTGCTTTAAAACATATTTGTCTTGCACTTGTATTTCTAACTTTGTTTTGTAGCACACAATTTTCGTAAGATCGACCCCTTGTTGCCCCGAACAAGGGGGAACATACATAAAGAGGGAGTCTTGATATCGTCGATTACTCTCTTCCTACAACTACTCGACGATCATCCTTTTTGAATTCGACAAAAGGGGGGAGAAATGGAACAAAACTCTTTAATAATTTTGTAACTTTTAATTTTATACAAAAATGAGTTTATATTTTGTCATCATCAAAAAATGGGAGATTGTTAATACAAATAATGTCTAAAAACGTTATTTATATTTTTTAACCTCTCAATGTTTTGATAATAACAAAATGTAAAAACGTTTACAATAAAATTTAACGTTTACACATTATTAATCGTAAATTTCTATTTCTAAGATTAGTAATCACTTAAGGTATGAACAAACAAATCATTAAGCATGATTAGTGATCAAGAAAATATTTTTCTCTTATCCATTACATTTTTACAAAAGATTTTCACAAAATTAATTATACAAAATATTTTCTAATTAAAAAAAAGTTTTGTTAAAAACTTAAAATTTAAAATTCAAATTTTTCTCCCAAAACGGAAGCTTCTATACCAGATACAATATTCCCCACAAAAAGACAAAAAAGAGAGCGGAGTCTACCTGGCGGCCCCCTTATATATCTGGGACCGCCGGGACCGCCGCCAGTTACCGTTGGATTTTCCTGTCTATAAATATTGCTCCATCCCTTGCTCAAAATTAGACCTCTTTGCACGAATTTTCTCACACTTCCTTCTCTCTCTAAAAACCTTCTTTCTATTACTAAATATCTTGATCACTAACATCTTTTGATCTTGTTTCAAGTGATCTAATCTCTTCTTCTCATCTCTTCCCTCTCATTCAAGTGCAAGAGAAGAACACTCGTATTCGCCAAGAAACGAAGTGTTGATTAGTGATCTCTCCTCTTTTCTTCTAAGTACCAAATCTCTATTGTAATTATCTTGTGTATTTGTGTGATTCGGATAGTGTGTAAATCCGATAGTGTAGATCTAGTGATTGTGTATTGATTGTGAAGTGGTAGATTGGTTCTAGCTAAGATTAGGACTCGACATTTAGCTTAGTGTCAGAAAATAACGTAAGCGACGTGTAAACGGTTTTCTCCGCCTGAAGGGAGCTTGTTGACATAGTGAAATCTCGAGTAGGATACTCGGGGAGTGGAGTAGGGCGAAGAAGAGCTTCGTAGCCGAACCACTATAAATCTTGGTGTCTTGGTTTGATTGTTCCTTTCCTTATCTCTTCATATTATTGTCATTGTTATTTAGCTTTAGTTTAGATTGTTATATTGTTTGTTCATATTGTGAATTGGTTAAACATACAACTCGAATTTACATATTTTGTAAGCAAAGCTTTTTAAAACGAAAACGAACCTGTAAACTATTCAACCCCCTTCTAGTTTCCACACAACGATTGTTATTGATAAGGACATGGATTACACAGAAACAGTGGTTCTAAGAATATTTCTTGCGAAAAAATCTTTGTTGTGGCAGGGAGTGAGAAAATGATAAAGCAGATGAACATTTTTTTGCAGTTTACCCTTATTTTATTGAACACGTTTAATCTTTTGATTTGCACACATTACTATACAACCATATAATGATGTGAGTGTGGTACAACTATGTAAAACATAAAATAACTTGTCTTAATAAATCAAAAATGCATACAAATCAGTTCTCATTAATAAATCTACCATTGTGCGCCATTATAACTTTAATTAAAGCCCGACATGCGGGTTGAAAACATTTAATTTCAGACCCGGCCGACCCGGGTTCTTTTGACGGGTTCCAGTCGGTTTTGGCGGGTTAACCCGACCCGACCCGTTTTTAAAAAGTAATTAATGCCGACTTTTTAATATTTTTGTCACGGTTTAACACGCATGATTCATACGTTTTCTTCATCGTCTCCTACTTTTCGTTCTATCTCTCTCATACTTCTCTCTCTAATTTTAGATACATCCGCCACAAACTTGACACAAATTCTACACCCATTCATCACTATTAAAAACATGGAATTCAGGTCAGCATGATGAGGAATAAGATGGGATCGGTCTGCAATTTCTAAAAGCACAAAAAAGGTAGTACTACTACATACTCATATTTCTTTTAAACTGAACAATTATTATAACTTATACATTTCAGCCTTTTTTATAAATTTTAATGGTTTTTATAAATTAGGGCTTTGTCATAATTTGGGGGTTTTTTGTAGTTCGTACGGAGTGAAGATGAGAATAGATTTTCCTTTTAATAAAAAGTATACTGATTCTGATAAGAAAAAATCAAAATTAGTTAAGTGATGATATTACAATGCATGTGTATAAGGTTTATGTACATTGGTTTTGTGTTTGGTTATTAATGTTGTGAGATTTTGTTTTGTAGATATGGAAATGATGAAGGAGAGGCTTGCCATGTTGTTGTTAGGGAAAGATATGTCGGGTGGAGGCAAAGGTGTTTCGTTCGCTTTGGCATTGTCAAATGTGATCACGAATCTAGCAGGTCAGCGCGGTTTTGTTTGTTTTTTCTATATTTGGTTTTTGTTTTCATTTGAGATGCAGAACGTGTTAGAAAAGAGGCCGTTTTAGGCTTTTATTTAAATTGCAATGCATAATGCAAACTATCTTGCCTATTTTAGGGTGTTTGGGATTGTGTTTTGGAGGTGATCACGCGCTTTGAGATAAAGAGAAACCAAGAACCAGCTAAACAAAACGTATTACATTATTTTAGCATCATCTGCTGTAACTTTTATTTAGATAAAGATATATGGCAATTTGAAGTAGGTGGAGCTTTAGCGTGAAAGCGTAAGTCACACAAAAAACCTCACACGGAAAACACGTTTAGTTCTTGCAGAGGGTATTTAGGAAAATTTATCTATCAAGAACTACAGCTTGTCATAAACTGCACTGCAAGCAACTTATTGTTTAGGAGCTTTTTTTAAAATAGGAATTTTAAGCTGTTACATGTACTCAAAACATCTTTTTCGCTAAGCTTATTTTCATAGGAAAAAACAATACAAAAGCATGGGTAGTCCGATATTAAATAGGAAGTTTAAGCTGTTGCATGTACTCAAATACTAGCAAACTACTACGCAGCCAATAGCGGTAGTTATGTTGGCTGGCTTTTCTAATTGTGATAACATGTATTGACTACCTCCACCCAGAACACTTTTTGTCCAATTGTAAAATAACAAAATTTAGCATCAAATATGATGACGGCAGTTATCTTATTTCTTATGCAGGGCTTATGGAATTGTGGAGCGGTGGTCTGCTACACCTAAGTAGCATATTCGTGGTCGAGGTAATTTCGTACTTATTTGTTTCGCTTGCTTTTGTAAATAGTTTACACGTTTAGAGATGAAAAAGGGGTGTTTGGGAGTGCTTATTAAAAGTGGTTGTTGTTTTTTCAAGTTACCTGTTTCGAGTTGCAAATTCCAAAATGCTTATTTAACTCACGTATCATCAAACAACCAATTTAGATAAATAATCCTAACCATCCTCAAAACAACGTATCTGTTACATTATACTGTAGTAATCAGATTTAATAATCGATCATTCGATCTTGAAACAAGTGATTACGAACATAATTTTTTGAAATTGTTAATTTTTAAGTTGCTTATGTTTGTATGCTTATAAGTGAGAACACAACTGATGCTATCAAACAACAAGCTTACAACCTGAACCATTTTTCTAGCTACATGTATAACAGAAATGTTTTTTGCCAGTGACTTAATTACAACGGTAAAAGTTATATTTATGTCAAATTTATGCTACTATGTGAACTTTTCTACATGTTGACTGATCGTTATCAATCATACTATACGTAATAATATCCGAAGTAAAGAAAATTCCAAAACTACCCTTGAGGACAAAGGTAGTAGGAAAAATCTTACAAAAATATTACACGTTTAACCGGTAAGTGAT
>BQNB010094447.1:437-26117 GCA_026074375.1 Tanacetum coccineum
TTCTCTAAATACTAAGTATTTAAGCAACAATAAATTGTTCTTAATTGGGACAACAAAATACATTTTACAGTTCTCATCTCTAGCTTGTTAATAATATGCTTCATAAGATATTAACAAATTTCAGAACTTTAATCAAGACATAATGGGATTCATCCCTAATAGATAATGTCTTGAATACCTTCTAGGTTTGAACTATATTGAGTGTATCCATGACACACATAAATTTCTAACCTTGATCGATTTTTGGAGGTAGAGCAATTTAAAGTTATCATAAATCAAACAATACGAATATAGTTTGTTTCAACACATTAGACATACCATGATAGTGTGGTATTCTATGAGTATTGGAATTGTGAGACTCCATCAGAATTCCTTAGATAACTTAATTCTCTTTGGATCAAATACTTGACAATTGGGTCAAGCCAAATTTGAATACACAGTATTTAACAACCAAGTGCATGCTATAATGTATATTTCTTGAATAAGTACATTAACTCCATGTTCATGTGTTCACAAGAAGACAGAACAGTTCAAGAATTCTTTGATCATGTGTTTACAAGAAAACAAAACATGTCAAATACATTATATGTCGTTGAATCATTCAAGGACCTTATGTTTATGTGTTAACAAGAAGACATAACAATGTTACTACATACTTTATGTTATAAGTCATTGATTAATTCAAGGACTTTATAATTATGTCTTAACAAGTAAACATAATTATACTAACTAAAGTAATCATGAACGCAAACTCTTGAGTTCAATGGTAATTTCAAGTTAATTTCATACTTCATAATCATGATTATATAATTAACCATAATTATTTTGACTAAATCATATAGTCAATAAGTTGAAGTATCTTTATATTATATCTTGACTTTTAAATGTAATAGGGCAACAAACATCTTGTGTGTTTAAGTCCTAGTAAATTTATTAGCTTTCTTACCTTGCGGTCAAGAGAAACCAATTAATCATATTGTTATATGTTGTTCCTTGCACACACTTAGGATTTCTCCCACTTGTGTACGGGACAACATTACTTAAAGTAGACAAACCATACGACAAGCGTTCAGTTTGTTTAAACAATATGATAGTGTCATAGATATTACAAGTAGATTTCAAACCATAAAGTTGAATAAGGAATTGTGGATTATTATTCTATAGATAACGTTTCGGAAAGCAACATCGGAAAGGCAACGTGTTATCTATAACATAAAATGCAATCTTCCTTTAGACAATGGTTGTTCATATTCGGAAAGTAACGAATTATTTCAAAGCAAGCTAGAAATAATATGTGGTAACTAACAAAGAAATAAATCTTGTAGCTCCCACTGAAATTTACAACATTACATGAATGTATTTTCAGTAATAAAGCGCAAGGCTCCCACTGGATTTGTCAACATTGTAAGTGTTACATCACCAGTAGAAAGCAAATAGCGATTTATTTACTTTCCAACTCTCTTAGAGTGCCTACAAGTAGCAATGTACTTAGGTATTATACAGAGTATATGAAGTTCTACTTATGTAAATGAGGGACTAGCCATCATGTATTCATTAACTTGAATATGTAGCATGCATTTCCTCCTTAATCTGTCTGTCTAACCACAAGGGTGTTTAGCACTAAAGGAATAATGTGAGTCCAAGAAAATTCACCTAGAAGACCTGCTGGTAATTTTCTTTACTCGTTGCGGCTTAAACTCATACATCGTGACAAGTGCAAGACGTCATTATTTTGGTAGCTATAGACAAAATGTACTCTAGTTACACAAAGTAATATATCTTTCAAATATTTCAAAACTAGAAAAGGGTAATGAAAGATTGAAAGTGAGTTTAAATATAATTGAGAAAAATTCAATTATAACTCTATCTTATTCTTGTCAATCAATGAGAAGAGATAGAAGTGAGTCTCACTCTTTTTGTTAGAAAAAAGACTATGTTTGTATTCTATGAGAAAGCAAACGTTCGTTTACGAATTATGTTGCAATAACACAATTAATCAGAACATAAAAAGTTCAATTTAGTATTTTTGATAATTAAATTCTTAAAAGAATTAACTACCCAATTAATTACTAATAAGACTAAGATCTAACTTACCTCCCCCTTATACAGAAGGTCTACCACTGTAAACAATTAGGGCATAGAGGTATGCGACGAGCGTTATCATGGCATTGTTAATTGCAACTCATAGATTTACAGACTTATGACATTAGTATCTCATATAGTAATGACAATTGCAAATTTCTTCTCATCTTATGCCTCGTCCGGGTCAGACCGGGTAAATCGATTTAAGAAGGGTCGACCTAATAAGAGAACGTGCGAACATTGACAAAGGTCGACCAATGGAAAAAATCTGCCATGGTTTGGAAAAGCTACGAGGTCCTGACCCCGAAGAAGACAATCCAAATGCACGAGAAGTAGACCTATCATTTGCAGGGCATAGACTTAAAACTTCATATTAAGGTATACACATAAAATGTGACAAAATCGTGTACAAAAGCAATCAAACAACTTGTAAACACTAAGTTTAAAAATATTTTGTTAAGCTTTTTTGTATAGACATCTTGTTGTCAAATGTTCTCGTAGCTCCATTTTGACGCACAAAGAAGCGTATGAACAGGTCACGCGAAGCGATTAAAAACCTGCCTTTCTTTTGGGGAATCTTACTTCCACCCCTCCTTGAACTTCTCTTATAGTTTGTCCAACAATGGGTGAGCCGTACTTCAAATTGACTAATGATGCTATTGTATGTTAAGAAACCCCTTTTAACCTTAGTATTTATATTGCCAAATATGGTGGATTACACATTGATCAAGACCCCCTATATGTACTCTACATTTGGCCGATGACACATGTAATTCCAATAATTCCTCTATGCCGAAGCATGGAATTGGGGCAGGAGAAAATTAGAGATCAATTCAACCCCATATTGCGCACATAAGAACTAAAAGTTCACAAGAAATCAAATTTCATAGTTTAATGTCCGTATTAAATTTGTCCAAAAACCCCGTTTCGCAAATAACACATAACAAGTCACAAGGAGTATAATTACGCGTGTAATACTAGACATGTTTAATCCAAGTTTCTCTATAAGTATAAGTCTGTTTTTAAGAGTTTCATAAAGTCTATTTTGCAAATATTGACTAGACACATGGCATATCACATATAAGCAATTAAAACAGACAGAAAATTGGAGTAAAATTGAAGACAAACTCTTATGTAGAAAGCAGTAATCACATAATGCCTCGAGTTCTCAAAAGAGTCTTCCCCAATTGGAGAACCATAAGACTCTCACTAGGTTTTCTGCTAAAGTGCCTAGATCGCCACATCCATCATATAGCATGATTGCGTGAGTCTTAAGGCCGAGATAGAACAAGAATATAATAACATGGCAGCTTAATTAACCTTTAATTTTAATCTATTCTCTTTTTATCAAGTTACATCTGTGTTGATTCTAGGTGTTTATTCATTATTTATAGCAAGGATTGCATGTCATTGCCATAATTTTCTAATAAAACAATAAATAAACTAGATTTCATGCAGCCCTAAGCGTGTTTAAATATGTGTGTAACCCATAAATACACCAAACGAGTTGGCTCGTGATGCCACTGTTGGAATTTAATAAACTGTTAACCATTAACAACCACGAGTACGCAGCGGATATGGATCATGTTTGGTACATATGATTAACACACAATAAATAAACAAAAGGGTAATATAGAAAACTAACCCTTGAAGACAACTGCAAATGAATGAAACCGATATCTAGAAAATGCTTCCGAAACTAGTGGTTAAATTACCACCTCTACGGTTGCTCACACAACACGTCGAACAAATACGTCACGATGCTAGTCGTTACATCACGAATATAACAAAGAAAACAATCTTGCTTGCTCTTAGACTTTGCCGAATGAAAACAAATAAGAATGAAAAGCAGTCAACAAAGTTTGACTCTAGTTTTGCATGCATATGCAATTATGAACGTAGGGTTTTATAGTTGTGTATCTTTTATTTGGATCGGACGACTGAATGAAAATACGGATGGGGTGTTTATATAGCACCTCAATTTTAATTGTAGATCAACTCTAACTTCTCTCAATTATCGTAAACACTTATCATTATCATAAATAATTTACACATAAATCTCTTTCTAGAATCCTCTAAAATCTGCCACTTTTGGGAGGAAGACAAGGTTTTTCATTTTCGACATTTAAGCCCTTCTCTTTTTTATTTAACGGATATATAAAGTTAGTTAAGCGTCTAACGGAAACTAACGATCGTTTAAATATATTTCGTGAAACATATTATATAGACTCAAAAGAAGCACAAGATGATTTCAAGGGCTGAGATTAGCTTTTGTCAAGCCTCTCACACAACTAACACACCCTTTGAAGCTCTCACAAGGAAAGCACAGCTGCAAGACCAAGAGAGAAGATATTTGGCTATAAATAGGACCCCAATGTAGCATTGTATGAAGTCTTAGCTTATTGTAGTATAACTTAGCTTAATTTTACTTTCATTGTTATTATTTAATCATTATCAGCTGTTTACTTTTCAGCTTGTAATCAATTATCAAGTTTAATGAGAATTTTGAGGTATTTAAAGTTTAAAAATCCAAACTGTTAATTCCATGTCATAACTTATTTAATTGTGTATAAGTGTGGTTTCAAATAGCCTTAATATAGCTTATTTAGAAGAATTTTTAAAAGCCACAAAAATTACTTAGTTAAAGTAAAAATAAAAAATCACCCAAATAAATACCACAAGCTTATTTTATGTATGATAAGCCGGATATGGATGGGCTTATGGACTCACTAGCTTGTTAAGCACAAGCTAGAGCTTTGATGATTAAGCTCTAATGAGCAGTAGTAGCCTTGTTTAGAGCTAAGGCTTTGGTAAGTCCTTTTTCCTTCATTTTAAGCTAATTGTCTACCTTTGCTTGTATTTTTTCAGCTTATTGTGCTATTTTCTTTTTCAATATGCTTATTCAATGCTATTATATCCATGTATGGAGTATTTACTTGAGACCATTGGCTTAATCACCCTAAAATGCAGTTTAAAAAGCTTTTAAAGTCTTAAATTTGTGTTTGGGATAAAGGGTGAAAATGGTACAATTTGGATTATGTCCATGGTTGGGTCTTTAAGTCAGTTTCTACCTAGCTATAATTTAAGGTTTTAATAACTAGTTAAATAAGTTTTTATTTGTAAAATCTAAAGTAAGTGTAAATTTAGCTTTTGGGTTCAAGTCCTGGTGGAATTGTAATTGTTAAATTTGCTAATTGATTGTTATTTTAAAGTAGCTTTTAGTACCTGTTTTAGTATAAATTTTGAGTGTTATTGTGTATTAGTTATAGGCTAAGAATCCCTGCAAGTGTTATTTGTGGTTCAACATTTTCTGTCAAAATCACCTAGAAATTTTAAAGAGTCATTTTCTTAGCTAAAATTAGATAGGTTATAGAAAGCTTTAGATTCTAAAAATGCAAGCATAAGTACATTAAGTACCAAGCTTAACCTGTTTAAACTCATTTTCAAGTTTTGAGCTTATTTGGACATCTGTTTTGAGGCCTGCAAAAAAAGCCTCTTTCAAAAAACTAACATCTCCCCTGGTGCAAAACAGCCACTTGGCATCATTTTGTCTTGGCTTATTTAAGTTGGAAAGCTTAAGCTTTCTACATTTTTAGAAAGCCTATAAGCTCTTTAATAAGCCCCCAAAAGCCCAAACCTTAAGACACCTTCTAGGAGGCTTATTTTTAAGCCAAAAGTAGGCTTTTGACTGTTTTTCAAACAGCCTTAAGCTCAAAAGCTCAATTAGCTTATTTGAGCTTGTGGCTTATTGTTTTTGCTTATTTCTTGTTGCATTAGGTGTATTAGGTTAGTTTAAATAGCTTTTTAGGATTCTTAGCTTATTTTGAGCTTATTAGAGCTTATTGTCAAATCTGTCAAAGCCAACAAGGCTCCCCTGGTACTGAGAAGCTAAAAAGCCCATTTCTGGCTTATTTAATGCTTTTTAATTGTTGTTGTTTGTGCTTATGTGCTTATCTTGTGTGCTTATTTGACTATGAATGCTTATTTTGTCTTTTGCTTAGCTTAATTTGTTTAAAAATCCAAAAAGAAAAGCCTTTAAGCCCTTTTTGTACACTTAAGGGTTCTGTCTGTCATAAGCTTTTTCAATAACTTTTCACAAGCTTATCTTTGTTTCAAAATAAGTTTAGATAGTTTTTTTCTCATAGTCTTTTATGTCTCTTTTCTTTTTCTAGATATAGGTCCTTAAGATTGAATCTTTGTTGAGCTTATTTTTAAAAATCCCCCAACCCCCAAAAAAAAAGCTCTTTGTTCCAGTTTATTCGCACAATTTTCAAGTCAGCAGCCAAAAAGCTTCTTATAAGCTTATTTTTCTTTCTTTTTGCTTGTTTAATCTTCATTAGCTAGAAGTGATTAGCTGGCCTTAGTTCAGCTTATTTGCATTCTAGTAGCTTAACAAATCCAAAAAAGAAAAAAAATAAGCCACTTAGCTTAATAAGCCTTTCTGTCTGTTTTAAGTGCTTTTTCCAGCTTATTTATAAGCTTTCACAAAAAGTCATAGTTAAGAAAAAAGCTTATTTTCAAGTGCTTAAAAACTTTGTTAAGAAATTTTGAAAAAAAAATAAAGGGGAAGGCCAAAGCCCCGGGTGAGCAAGACTCGAACCCGGGGAAAAAACCCCTCAAACCCTCACCCTATAATAAACCCAACACCACTACCGCTGTGCACAATAGCTCATCGGTAGTGGTTTGAGTGTTGGATTAATATATAAGGCTACTTTAGCCATTACGCTTAATAAGCTGTTAGAGCTTATTTCTCGGCTTATTTGTAAGCTGGTTTACCCAGCTTATTTTTTTTAATTACCTTCATTCTTTAAACTATTTTTGGTGTAATTTTTCTAGAATTTTTTGTAAACGTTTAGTATTTTTTATAATTTATTTTGTTTAAAAACTTTAAAAAATCATAAAAAAATAAAATAAAAGTCAGAAAAATATAAAAAAAAATTTAAAAATTTTCTTTTGTCATATAGTTTCTAGGAAAAATAGTTGTTTTCTTGTAGGGTCATTTTTACAAAATTTCACTTTTTAAAGAACGGGATTCGTCCTTTAGTCATATAGTTTGTAGGAAAAATATGAAAATTTTCGTAGGGTCATTTTTATAACTTTTTGATTTTTAAAGAACGGGTTCGGGTGCGGTTTTTGCCTTGACTCGTTTTTGAGTCAAACGACCTCCGTTTTCAGTCTAGTCTTTTTCATTCTTCGTTATTTGTCCCCTAGAGTAGTTTAGAAGTGGAAATTTCTCCGTAGGGTTAATTTTGAAGATTTTAGGTTTTTCCCCCTTTGTTCGGGGTCCGTGCTCTCGTTTTTTAGCTTAATTTCGTAATTTTTAGGTTTTTCTTAAACATTTTTGTTTGTTATTGTCTAATCTACCTTTCCACACTCTCAAATCAATTCTCTCCTTCAAACTCAAATCTTCCGACTGTATCGATTTTCCAGCACAGCCTCATTGGGGATTAACGACCCGGGAAAAGTCTATACTGCTCCTGGTTTCATTGATTTGTTTTGTTTTTAGACTTATATATATTTTATATTTTATCATATATTATATATTTAGTATAAAATTAAACAATCAATTTTTGGCGCCGTTGCCGGGGTGGCTGTGAAAACGACAATCGTTACGTTTGACAATTTGTGTTTGAAGCTATGAATATTTTCTTCTATAAAAACTACAAAAATATTTTTCATTTTCTTTTATTAGTATAATTATCATATAAAAGCAAAAGAAAAACCAAAAATATAAAAACATTGTCCATAAAAAGAAATAAAATTCACAAATTGGTAAAAATACCAAAATATAATATTCTCAACTGAGGTATTATCATAATAACTTCCGGTGAACTTGTTGGTTCCCAACTCGAACAAAAGATTTAAAAACTTGCCATTTGTGTCTCTTACGACGTACGGCTCACCTTGGAAAGTTAAACAAACTATAAAGTGGGTATAAGGAGGGTTGTTCCGAGGAACTACGACCCGAAAGGAGAAATAAGCTTCGCGCTATTCCTACTCCTCCGCTCACCTGTGAGTTTATCTTTTTAAGAGCTACCGTGAAGTAAGTAGATTATTTGGTTGAAGTTGTCTTATCTCATTGTCCGTTAAAATCATTGTGAATAAATCATTGAAAAACCAAAAAAAAAAAAATTAGTGTAAATTTTCTTTTTATATTTCTATTTTGTGCATGCGCACTCGTTCTCAAGCCCGTAGACGTCGACAACCACAAGTCCGACAAACTTCTGTTGAATCATCCAATCTTGAGAAACCTGATAATCCTCCCATAGTTACGATGGCTGATAATCGTACTATGGCGCAACTGCTCGAAGCACCCACCGAGGGGTACGAGGATGCGATAGTTATTCCGGAAATCACCGCGAATAACTTTGAGATCAAGCATGGTCTTCTGAATCTTGTCCAAAACAAGCAATTTTTTGGAAATGATAAAGAAGACCCACATGCTCACATCCGTTATTTCAACAAGATCACTTCTACGATGAAGATTCCGAACGTACCAAATACGTCGGTTAAACTTATGCTTTTCCCGTTTTCTCTCGAAGGGGCAGCCCGGATATGGCTGGAAAAAGAACCCCCTCGGTCGATTGAAACATGGGATGATCTTGTTTCGAAATTTATTAACAAATTCTTCCCTCCCTCTAAAACGACAAATCTCAGAAATGAAATCACGAGATTTCAGCAAAAATTTGATGAGACGTTTTATGAGGCTTGGGATCGTTTCAATGATCTTTTAAGGGGATGCCCTCATCATGGGTTTTCAGAATTGCATCAACTCGATACATTCTACAATGGTTTTCAGAATTGCATCAACTCGATACATTCTATAATGCCCTAAATTCAAATGATCAAGATTCATTGAACTCCGTTGCGTGTGGTAACTTTTTGGATAAAATGCCTCGAGAATGCCTAATTAATCATCGAGAGCAAGTCCACAGTTCGTTCAACACGAAAGCAAGGCCATTGTTTCCAAAGTAAGTACGAACTCTTCTACCCCAGCAGTTTCATCCGATGTTGCTGAGCTGAAAGATATGGTTAGAGCATTGATTCTCGATAAGAAAAACCAAACTCCAGCTCCCGCTCCTGTAAAAGCAGTCGAGCAAAGTTGTGTAACTTGCGGGGGTGGTCATTCTTACCAAAATTGTCCAGCCACCGATGGCAACATTTATCGTGACAATATCCAAGAATACGTGTCACAAGCCGCCGCAGTTAACTACAACCAAAGGAATGCCAGTTACCGACCTCGGATGTTGCAAACCAAATTCGACCTCCCGGTTTTCCTCCTATGCAAAACCATCAAAACAGCCAAAATCAGGGGATCAATCTCAACCAAAATCGGGGGAACAATTTTATTCAAAATAGGGGTAATAATTTCAATCAAGGACAAGTTTACCAACCCTAGATTAATCAACCCCTGACTTTTCAAGCTCCAGCTTACCAAGCTCCAGTTCCACCAGCACCAGGTGTGTCTAAGCCCGATTTTGATAACTACGTCAAAGCTAATGACGCGGTTATGCAAAATATGCAAAATCAAATGGCAAATATAACGGACTTGATCACCAAATTCGTGAATAGTAATACCGCTTCTACTTCGGGCTCGGGTTCTCTTCCAAGCAACACCATTGCTAACCCGAAAGGTGATGTGAAAGCAATCACTACCCGAAGCGGTGTTTCCTATAATGGACCTCAAATTTCTTCTCCTCCTATGGAAAATGAACCCGAGGTGACAAAGGATACGGTGCAACCAAGCACCGAAAACATCCAACCTTCGGTGGTCCAAACTAATGACCAAATTGGTGAGCCCATTGTTGCTTCAAAGACTAAACCAACATTGCCTTATCCTTCAAGGGCCAACAAAGAAAAGCTCCGTGAAAAAGACGATCTTCTAGCTTCAAAATTTATGGAGATTTTTCGGAATCTCCATTTCGAGCTAAGTTTCGCGGACGCTCTCCTACACATGCCCAAATTTGCACCAATGTTTAGAAAGCTCCTCAATGACAAAGATAAGATGATTGAGTTGACAAAGACACCGGTAAACGAGAATTGCTCGGCGGTTATCCTAAAAAAGTTTCCCGAGAAACTTGGAGACCCCGGTAGATTTCTTATACCGTGTGACTTTCCGGAGATGAATGAATGCTTAGCCTTGGCCGATCTCGGTGCAAGCATCAACCTAATGCCTCTCTCCATTTGGAAAGAACTAAGTCTCCCAACTTTGACCAAAACCCGAATGATTCTTGAACTTGCCGACCGAACAATTTCTACTCCAACCGGCATCGCCGAGGATGTTTTTGTGAAAGTTGGAACGTTCTTCTTTCCTGCCGATTTTGTGGTCGTTGATTACGTTGCCGATCCTCGGGTTCCCCTAATCTTAGGAAGACCTTTCTTGAGGATGGCACGTGCCTTGATCGACGTTCACGGTGAACAAATGACCCTTAGACATGATGACCAATCCGTGACCTTCAAAGTTGGTGATACTAAGACTTTCTCCTATAATATCATTGAATCGGTTAACCGAGTCAATGTTATTGATATTGCTTGTGAAGAATACATTCAAGAAGTACTTGAAATTTCTGAAAGTGGCAATCCCACTTCTACTTCGGACCTTATGATCGACTCTCACTTTCTATCTTTCACTCCCTTCGGAGGAAGTGATTTTCTAATGGAAGAGATCGATGAATTTCTTGAACATGATGATTCAATACCATCAGGTGTCGACGGCATCTATGATTCTAAGGGAGATACTGTTTACCTTGAGGAATTGTTAAGTGTGATCAATAGTGACCCAAATCTCCCTCCATCACCAGTTTGTGAAATTAATGTGCCCGAAAAGGTTAAATCTTCATGTGAAGATCCTCCCGACCTTGAACTCAAAGACTTACCATCCCATCTTGAGTATGCGTTTTTGGAGGGTAATGACAAATTACCCGTCATAATCGCTAAGAACTTAAAAGATGAGGATAAAAACGCCCTGATCAAGGTTCTTAAGTCACACAAACATGCCATAGCTTGGAAGATTTCTGATATTAAGGGGATAGATCTACAGTTTTGCACCCATAAGATTTTGATGGAGGAAAATGCCAAACTCATAGTTCAACATCAGAGAAGAGTTAACCCCAAAATCCATGAGGTTATTAAGCAAGAAGTTATCAAACTTCTTGATGCCGGGTTAATTTATCCTATCTCTAACAGTCCCTGGGTAAGCCCGGTTCATTGCGTCCCTAAGAAGGGAGGCATAACCGTGGTGAAAAATGAAGAAAATGAATTAATACCCACTAGGTTGGTTACGGGATGGCGAGTTTGCATCGATTACCGAAAACTCAATGATGCAACTCGTAAAGACCATATTCCCTTTACCATTCATGGAATCATTATACTTGAAAGATTACCGGAAATGATACAATTCTTTTTGGACGGGATCACTGGCTACTTTCAAATCCCGATTGACCCACTTGATCAAGAGAAGACCACCTTCACCTGCCCTTACGGGACATTTGCCTATCGTCGCATGCCTTTTGGGTTATGCAATGCACCGGGCACGTTCCAAAGGTGTATGGTTGCAATCTTTCACGATATGATTGAGAAAACCATGGAAGTCTTCATGGATGATTTCTTGGTTTTCGGTGATTCTTTCTCCTTTTGCCTTTCCCATTTAGACAAAATGCTCCAAAGGTGTGTTAAGACATCATCTGTGCAAATTGGGGAAAAAGCCATCTTTATGGTCAAAGGAAGGAATAGTCCCATGGCCATAAGATTTCTAAGCTCCCGGGATAGAGGGTTGATAAGGCAAAAGTTGATGTCATTGCAAAATTGCCTCATCCCACTACCGTGAAGGGTATTCGCAGTTTTCTCGGTCACGCCGGATTCTACCGACGATTTATTCAGGATTTTTCCAAAATCGCCCGGCCTATGACCCACCTCCTTGAAAAAGAAACTCCGTTTATCTTCTCGAAGGAATGCATCGAAGCATTTGAAACCCTTAAGATGAAGTTAACCCAGGCTCCAATTCTAGTTGCCCCAGATTGGGACTTGCCCTTTGAAATCATGTGTGATGCAAGTGATTTTGTTGTTGGGGCAGTCCTAGGGCAACGTAAGACCAAGCACTTCCAGCCGATACACTATGCAAGCAAAACCATGACCGAGGCTCAAGCACATTACACTACAACGGAAAAGGAATTACTTGCCGTAGTGTATGCTTTCGAGAAATTCCGGCCATATCTTGTCTTGTCCAAAAGCATAGTGTATACGGACCATTCGGCTCTCAAGTACCTGCTACTTTAGTGATGAAAATTCTTCAATTGATGATTTAGCTTTAGACAATGAATATGATAAATTATGCAAAATGAGTCTAAAGATAATCACTAAGAACAAAATGTTAAAAGCTACTAGAAATAGTCTAAAAATAAGCTTAGAAAATTAAAAGATAAATTGTCAATAATCGAGAAAAACAAGGGAGTTGATCTCGATTGTGCAAAGTGTCATGCACTTAAAATTGAGAATCAAAAGCTCAAAGAAGAATCCACTAGATTAAACAAATTTGAAAAGAGTACACATTGCTTAAATGAAATGTTAAGTAATCAAAAACCCTCCGGTGATAATTTACGTTTAAGGTTTAATTCATTTGAAGCATCATCTAGTGGAACTAAGGAAATAAAATTTATGAAAGCTCAGAAAAAGGCGTATTCTGATGGAGGTCCCATAAATATGGGTGGCCCCTAAATGACTAGGCGGCCTCCAAAATAATTATGGGACCGCCACCAGCAACGCCTGGATCTGAGAAAACTGTGTCCTTTCAAAAATCCATTTTGGGTCCTAGACCAAAACACATAATTGTAAACAACTCCAAAGTTCCCGTTGCTAGTGACAATGAAGTTAAACAATTCTATAAGTCATTGTCAAAAACCGGAGTTGGATTTTCGAAACCAAATTTAGGTTAAAAACTCCACCTCCTAGAAAAGTTAATAATAATTATCCTCATTCTAAAACACCGCAATCAAGAAGACATGTTGGTCGACAAAACCAACCTCATGGCTTTCCCGTAACTTGGAACAACTTTCCACGTCAAAGTTACATGCCATGGGAAATGTGTCTTCCATTCTCACATCCCAACCAATTGCATCAAATGCAAGGGATGTTTGGCACTAACAACTTTGGACCCATGAGATATTGGGGACCAAATGTTTGAGTTATTGTCTTATATAAATAGATATGCCTTGGAGTCAACTTAGAGCCCGACGAATGGATCAAGGATAGCGGATGCTCTAAACATATGACGGGCAACCGAAAGCTCTTCTCCACTTACAAGGCATACAATGGAGGTAACGTCATTTTTGGTAGTAATCTTTGCGGTAACATCATTGGCAAATGTACGATTTCTAATGACTCTCTCAAAATAGATAATGTAGAACATGTTGATAACTTAGATTTAATTTGCTAAGTATTAGACAAATATATGACAATAAGTGTAGAGTAACTTTCTCTAAACATGATAGTGAAATCCACCTTGTGGCATAGGAGATAAGGACATGCAAATATGTGTCTCATTCAATCGCTGGCCTCTAAGGAATTAGTTAGAAACCTACACAAGCTTAAGTTTAATCAACATTTTTGTGATGCTTGTAAAATGGGAAAACAAGCCCACGCTAGTCACAAAGCTAAGAATGTAGTCTCAATGACTAGATGCTTAGAACTTCTCCATATGGATCTCTTTGGTCCATCCGCCGTACGGAGTTACAGAGGAAACCGTTACACCCTAGTCATAGTAGATGACTACTCTAGGTATACTTGGACTAGATTTCTTAAGGATAAAACTGAAGCTTTCGATCAATTTGAAATATTTAGTAGGAAAATCCAAAACTAATTAGGTTGTTTAATAGTGTCAATAAGAACCGACCACGGTAGAGAATTTGATAATGAGTTACAATTTGGATAATTTTATAATGCCAACGGTATTACACATAACTTCTCGGCTCCACGCACTCCTCAATCAAATGGCGTGGTCGAAAGGAAAAATAGGACACTTCAAGAAATGAGTAGGACTATGTTGAATGAGCAATCGTTACCACAAAAGTTTTGGTGTAACGCCGTAGATACTTCAACATACATTCTCAACCGAATTCTCATTAGAGCCATTCTAGGAAAAACACCTTATGAACTCTTAAGAGGTAGAAAACATACGCTAGATTATTTTAGAGTGTTTGGAAGCAAGTGCCTCATTTTGAACACAAAATACTACCTTACCAAGTTTGACCCAAAGTCAAACGAAGGTGTCTTTTTAGGTTATTCTCAAAATAGTAAAGCCTACATTATCCTAAACAAACACACTAGGAAAGTCAAAGAATCACTTAACGTGACATTCGATGAAACTCCTCCACCCTCTAAGACATCACCCTTGGTGGATGATAACTTAGATGAAGAAGAAGCAATTAAGGTCACCGAAAAGAAAAACCTAGAAAACGACATTATGGATGAAACTTTAGAGATTGATGAAATAGTCAACATTAAGGAATCTAGGAACCATCCATTAGAAAATGTCATAGGAAACCTTAACCAAATAACCCTTAGGTCACAAGCCTAAAACCAAAGTAACTTCTTTTGTTTTATATCAACTATAGAACCTAAGAATGTGAATGAAGCGTTAGGAGATGAAAGTTGGATAGTCGCCATGCAAGAAGAATTAAATCAATTCGTTGCTAACGACGTTTGGGAGTTAGTTCCTCAACCTAGGAATATGACAATCATAGGAACTAAGTGGGTATTTAGAAATAAGTTAGACGAGAACGGTATTGTTTCTCGAAATAAGGCTAGGTTAGTTGCTCAAGGCTACAACCAACAAGAGGGCATCGATTATGATGAAACTTATGCCCCGGTTGCTAGACTTGAGTCCATTAGAATATTATTAGCTTATGCTTGTACCTTAGATTTTAAACTATTCCAAATGGATGTAAAAAGTGCATTCCTAAACGGTTTTATCAATGAGGAGGTATACGTGGCACAACCTCCGGGATTCATTGATTTCGAAAAACCGGATCATGTTTATAAATTAAAGAAAGCTTTATATGGTCTTAAACAAGCACCCAAAGCTTGGTATGATAGATTAAAAGCTTTCCTTATTAAACATGAATATAAAATGGGAATGGTAGATAACACTCTTTTTACTAAGAAGAAAAGTTCAAATCTCATCATTGTTCAAATATATGTCGATGACATTATATTCGGTTCGACTTGTCAAGACATGTGTGATGAATTTGCCAAAATCATGCATGACGAGTTCGAGATGAGCATGATGGGTGAACTTAACTTCTTCCTTGGATTACAAATAAAACAAATGGAAGATGGTATCTTCTTTAATCAATCTAAGTATATTAAAGAAATGCTTAAGAAATTTGGTCTAGAAGATTCTAAACCAATGAAAACCCCCATGTCCTCCGATACTAAACTCACGAAAGATGAAGAGTGTGAGTCGGTAGATAGTACCAAGTATCGAGGCATGATAGGTAGTTTATTATACCTAACGGCAAGTAGGCCCGATATCATGTTTAGTGTCTGCCTTTGTGCCCGCTTCCAAGAGGCTCCCAAAACCTCTCACCTTGAAGCGGTTAAGCGTATCTTCCGATACATTAAAGGCACTACGCACTTAGGATTATGGTATCCTAAGGGGACCGGCATAGAAACCGTAGTATATGCCGACTCTGATCATGCGGGAGATTATGTGGACCGAAAGAGCACTAGCGGTATTTGTACGTTCGTGGGATGTTGTTTGACATCTTGGTTCTCGAAGAAACAAACCGCTCTTGCTATATCCACTACCGAAGCCGAATACGTAAGCGCCGGAAAGGCATGTCAACAAGCACTATGGATGAAACAAGCTCTCATCGACTACGACGTACGACTCGACGACGTTCCCATCATGTGCGACAACAAAGGCGCGATTGACCTTAGCAAAAACCCGGTGCAACATTCTCGTACCAAACACATCGAAATACGTCACCACTTTCTTCGTGATAATGTCCAGAAAGGACATATCTCAATCGAAAAAGTGCCGTCCGTCGACAACATCGCCGACATTCTTACTAAACCCCTTAAACGTGAATCGTTTAACTATCTACGTCTTGGTTTAGGAATGATGGAACACATTCCATAAATCATATTAGTCCGCTTCTATTTCTTCTGTCTCAATTCTAGTCCGTGTTCCATTCCGTGTCGTGACAACTTAAATACTTCATCTGAAGTACTTTAAGCATGTTTAATTCGCGAAATGCAAATTAAAATGTCACTCCTCTTCGCATTGAGAAGCTCTCACAAAAGAAGCACATGTGAGAAGGCCAAGAAAAGAAGACTTCGGCTATAAATAGAGCCTCTTGTAAGCCTTTAAGGCATCTTTAAAAATAAAAAAATCTTAGATTATCTTAGTTTTATTGTAATTTTTATTAAGTCATTTTAGCATTTTATTCAGTTTATTTTACTGCCTTGTACTCTTTTTACGAATTAATGAAAGTTTGAAGTTTATGAGTTAAAAAGTCAAGTTTTTAAATTCAACTGCTTAAGTGTTTGATTTGTGTTTAAAATGTGTAAAGAAGCTCGTCATTTCAACTTATTTATAAGCCTGTTTTTCATTAAGTAAACTAAAAAAGCTAATTAGTTAAGAAAAAAATCGAAAAAATCTCACCTCAAATACACCACAGCTTATGGATGATAAGCCAATTTTGGATGGGCTTATGGACACTACTAGCTTGTTTTATACAAGCAAAAGCTTGTAGATTCTTTGTTTAACCCTGTTTTGAGCAAGGGAGTTGTAAGTTTCTCTTTTTCTTATTTTTCTTATTTACTGTAGAACTGCTTATAGTGCTTATTTATGCTTTATTATAATGTTTAGTGCTTATCTTGCTTAGTTGTTAGTTTAAAAGTGATTTGTGCAAATTTCTTAGTTAGTACTGTTAGTTATGAGTTAAAACTGTTAGATTGATTTAGTTTATTTAAGTGCTTATTATTGATTGAAATCTGCTTATAAGTGCATTATTTTGTTATTTGATAATCTGTTTTTAACAATTTAGCACCAAATCAGCTTAAAATAAAAAGAAAAATGATTTTTAAAAACTTTAAGGGGTGTTTGGAACAAGAAGTACTAACCCATAGTTAGTACTGCTAGTTCTCTTTTGGGATTTTCAACTAACAGTACTAACTCCAGGTTGGTACTGGTAGTTAATACTGTTAGTACTGTTAGTTCATTTTTGCTTTTTAGCTTATTATTTCTGCTTATTTAAGATTTGCTTAGCTTTTTAGAGTAGATTAAGCCCATTTTCGTTAACTGTCTTTAGTAGAGCTTATTTAAGCTTATTTGCCTTTTCAAGGTAATTTCAAGAGTTTATCAGTTGTTAGTTTTTTTTAGCCTATTCGCCATTCTAGTTTTATTTCTATTTGCTTATATCTTATGCATGAGTGCTTATTAGGGTTATTAAAAATCTTTTTTAGCTTATTTGCTTATCTCATATTTCATTTTGTCTATTAAAGCCATCAGTACATAAAATCTAAGCAAGCAGTATTAAACTCAAAGCTAGTAGTACTAACTCTAAGTTAGTACTGCTGAGTTTCTCTTGCTTAATTTAGCTTAATTACTTGTTGAATTTGCTTATTTAGGGTTAGTTAAGCTTATTAAATTTGTTTAGGCTTATTCTAGCTTATTTACATTGCTTATCTTTGTTTGCACTTGCTTATTAGGTTTAGTGCCCAACTTGTCTGTTCCATTTTCCATTAGCTTATTTGAGCTCAAACCGCTTAGCAGTTTAGCATTTTTATCACTTTAGGGTGTAATTTTTGATAATATAGTTTTTTTTTGCTCGCATTTTTACATTCCCGTCTCATTTTAGGTTTAAATCATTCTAGCTTTCGTTTTTTTTAGGTTTTATTTAATCGTTTTTGCATATTTAACTTGTAGAAATAGAAAACCAATCATAACCTTGTCATATTCAAACATCGATTATCATAACGGCATTCGGATTTTCCAATCAAGCCTCGTTGGACTTAACTACCCGGAAACCTCATACTTCCGGGCCATAAATATACTATATATATCTAATATATATATATATATATAATATAGATATAATATATATAGTATATATATATATAATATTAAATGGTGAACTCTTGACCATCATTGGCTAAGGGTAATTGGGTTGAAGTGTTTGCTTGTTATATTATATTATATATATATATATATATATATATATATATATATATATATATATATATATATATATTATTGATCGAACCAATTTTTGGCGCCGTTGCCGGGGAGGCTGTGAAACGAATTATCGTTACGTTTGACAAATTGTTTTTGAATTTGTGAATATATCTTTTATTTTTATAAAAATACAAAAATATTTTTCATTTCTTTTTTAATATATATTTATAAAACACTGAAAAAAAAACCAAAATATAAAAGCATTGTCTTAATCAAGAAATAAATTCATCAATCATATAATACTTTCACTAAAGTATTATCATAATAAATTCCGGTGAATTGTTGGTTCCAAATCCGAACAAAAGTTTTATAAACTGCCATATGTGGCCTTACGACGTACGGCTCACCTCGATTTGATTAACAAACTATAAGGTTTGGTAAAAGGAGGTTTGTTTCAAGGAAACTATGACCCAAAGGAGAAAGGAATTTTAATAGCTTCGCGCTTTCGACTCCTACCTGTCCGCTCAATAGATCGCACTTGTGCGTTTTCATTTTGAGAGGCTACCGTTGAAGTAAGTAGTATTATTTTGGTTTGAAGTTGTCCCTACCACATGTCCGTTAAAATACATTGTGAATAAAACAATTGAAATACAAAAAGAAAAAAAAATTAGTGTAAATTTTCTTTTATATTTCTATTTTTTGTGCATGCGCGACTCGTTCTCAAAGCCCGTAAAACGTCGACTAAAACGACAAGTCCGACAAACTCTGTTGAATCACCCAATCTTGAGAAACGTAAAATAACATCAAGAAACTTTCAATCATCCCATAGTTACGATGGCCGATAATCGTACAATGGCGCAATTACTCGAAGCACCCACCGAGGGTTACGAGGATGCGATCGTTGTTCCCGAAATTACCGCAAACAACTTTGAGATCAAGCATGGTCTACTTAATCTTGTTCAAAACAAGCAATTTTTTTTGGACAAGATTAAAGAAGAACCACATGCTCAAACATCCAATATTTTATTCAAACAAGATCACTTTTAACGATGAGAGTTCCCGAACGTCCCGAGTAACGTCCGGTTAAGCTTAAGGGCTTTCCCATTTTTCCTTCGAGGGGAGCCCCCTGATTTGGCTTGAAAAAAACCCCCTCGATCGATTCTTACATGGGATGATCTTGTTTCGAAATTCATTAACAAATTCTTCCCTCCCTCTAAAACAACAAATCTTCGAAATGAAATCACGAGATTTCAAAAAAAATTTAATGAAACATTTTACGAGGCATGGGACCGAAACAATGATCTTTTAGGGATGGCCCGCATCATGGGTTTTAATAATTGCATCAACTTGATACATACTATAATTCCCTAATTCTAATGTCAAGATATCATGAACTCCGCAGCGGGTGGAAACTTTTTGGATAAAATGCCTCTAGAATGCCTAAAAATCATCGAGAGCAAGTCCACAGTATTGTCAATCCGAAGCAAAGGCCATTGTTTCAAAGTGAGTACGAGCTCTTCCGACCCCAGCAGTTTCATCCGAGTTGCTAGAGCTAAAAGTTAAGGTTAGAGCATTGATACTCGATAAAAAAACCAGCCTCCAGCTCCCGCTCCCGAAAAAGCGGCTCGAGCAAAGTTGTGTAAATTGCGGGGGTGGTCATTCTTACCGAAAAATGTCCAACCACCGATGGCAACATTTTATCGTGACCAATATCCAAGAATCAGAGTCACAAGCGCCTCAGATTAACTAACCAACCAAAATGGAAAGCCAAGTTACCCGACCTAAGATGGTTGCAACCAATTCGACCTCCTGGATTTTCCCCTATGGCAAAACCAACAAACAACCAAAATTGGGGGATCAATTTCAAACCAAAATCAGGGGGGAACAATTTTAACCAAAATATGGGTAATAATATTGTCAATCAAGGACAAGTTGAATACAACCCCAATTAATCAACCCCTACTTTTCAAGCTCCGCCATACCCAAGCTCTAGTCCTCCAGCACCATGTGTGTCTGAAATCCGATAGTTGATAAACGTACAGTCAAAGCTAATGATCATCGGTTATGCAAATATGCAAAACCAAAATGGCAAATATAGACAGGACCTGATCACAAAATTTCGTAGAATAATAATTACCGCTTCTACTTCAGGCTCAGGTTCTCTCCAAGCAACACCATTGCTAACCACCGAAAGGTGATTGAAAGCATCACAACCCGAAGCGGTGTTTCCTATAATGGAGACCTCAAACTACTTCTCCTCGCTAAAAGATTGGAAAATAACCCCGTAGGACACAAGATACGGTGCAACCAATCACCGAAAACATCCAACCCTCCGGTGGTCTCAAACTAATGACCAAATTGGTGAGCCCGTTGTTGCTTCAAAGACTAAACCAACATTGCCTTATCCTTCAAGGGCCAACAAAGGAAAGCTCTGTGAAAAAGATGATCTTCTAGCTTTAAAATTTATGGAGATTTTTCGGAATCTCCATTTCGAGCTAAGTTTCGCGGATGCTCTCCTACATATGCCCAAATTTGCACCAATGTTTAGAAAGCTCCTCAATGACAAGGATAAGATAATTGAGTTAACAAAGACACCGGTAAACAAGAATTGCTTGGCGGTTATCCTAAAAAAGTTTCCGAAGAAACATGGAGACCCCGGTAGATTTCTTATACCGTGTGACTTTTCGGAGATGAATGAATGCTTAGCCTTGGCCGATCTCTGTGCAAGCATCAACCTAATGCCTCTCTCGATTTGGAAAGAACTAAGTCTCCCAGCTTTGACCAAAACCCGAATGATACTTGAACTTGCCGACCGAATGATTTCTACTCCAACCGGCAACGCCGAGGATGTTTTCGTGAAAGTTGGAACGTTCTTCTTTCTTGCCAATTTTGTGGTTGTTGATTACGTTGCCGATCCTCGGGTTCCCCTAATCTTAGGAAGACCTTTCTTGAGGACGGCACGTGCCTTAATAGATGTTCACGGTGAACAAATGACCATTCGACATGATGACCAATCCGTGACCTTCAAAGTTGGTGATACTAAGACTTTCTCCTACAATATCATTGAAACGGTTAACCGAGTCGATGTTATTGACATTGCTTGTGAAGAATATGTTCAAGAAGTACTTGAAAATTCTGAAAGTAGCAATCCCACTTCTACTACGGAACTTATGATCGATTCTCGCTCTCCATCTTTCACTCCCTTCGGAGGAAGTTATTTTCTAATGGAAGAGATCGATAAATTTCTTGACAAGAAGATTCAATACACCCAGGTTTTTTGACAGGCACTATGATTCTGAGGGAGATATAGTTTTACCCCTTGAGGAATTGTTAATTTGGTCCAATAGTGACCCAAATCTTCCCTCCGTCACCAGTTTTTGTGAAATCAAATTGTGCCATGATAAGATTAAATCTTCATGTGAAGATCCCCCGACCTGAACACAAAGACTTACCATACACCTCTTGAGTATGCGTTTTTGGAGGGTGATGACAATACCCTCATAATCGCTAAAAACATTGAAAGATGAGATGATAAAAAACAACCGCCCTATCAAAGTTCTTAAGTACACACAAACATGCCATATGCTTGGAAGATTTCTATAAAGGGATAGATCCACAGTTTTGCACCCATAAGACTTTGATTGAGGAAAATGTCAAACCCGCAGTTCAACATCAGAGAAGGATTAACCTTAAAATCCATGAGGTTATTAAGCAAGAAGTTATCAAACTTCTTAATGCCGGGTTAATTTATCCTATCTCTGACAGTCCCTGGGTAAGCCCGGTTCATTTTGTCCCTAAGAAGGGAGGCATAACCGTGGTAAAAAATGAAGAAAATAAGTTAATACCCACTAGGTTGGTTACGGGATGGCGAGTTTGCATCGATTACCAAAAACTCAATGATGCAACTCGTAAAGACCATTTCCCGT
The DNA here is from genome assembly GCA_026074375.1 of Tanacetum coccineum. Taxonomy (NCBI): domain Eukaryota; kingdom Viridiplantae; phylum Streptophyta; class Magnoliopsida; order Asterales; family Asteraceae; genus Tanacetum; species Tanacetum coccineum. The sequence continues at coordinate 22,623 of BQNB010094447.1, forward strand.
TACCATTTATGGATCAGATGCTTTAAATGATAGCCGGAAATGAGTACTATATGCTTTGGATGATTCTCCGGCTACTTTTTAGATCCCGAAATGACCACTTGATCAATATAAGACTACTTCACACCTTCACCTGCCCTTATGGGACATTTGCATATCGTCACATGCCTTTTGGGTTATGCAATGCACCAGGCACGTTCCGAAGGTGTATGGTTGCAATCTTTCATGATAGAATTGAAAAAACCATGGAAGTCTTCATGGATGATTTCTCGGTTTTCGGTGATTCTTTCTCCTCTTGCCTTTCCCATTTAGACAAAATGCTCCAAAGGTGTGAAGACACCAATCTTGTATTCTAAATTGATGAAAAATGCCACTTTCATGGTTAAGGAAGGAATAGTCCTGGCCAGAAGATTTCTAAAATCCGGATTGAGGGTTGATATGGCAAAAGTCGAAGCCATTGCAAACAAAATTGCCTCATCCCACTACCGTGAAGGGTATTCGAAGTTTTCTCGGTCATGCCGGTTTCTACCGACGATTTATTCAGGATTTTTCCAAAATCGCCCGGCCTATGACCCACCTCCTTGAAAAAGAAACTCCGTTTATCTTCTCGAAGGAATGCATAGAAGCATTTGAGACCCTTAAGTTGAAGTTGACCCAGGCTCCAATTCTAGTTGCCCCCGATTGGGACTTGCCCTTTGAAATCATGTGCGATGCAAGTGATTTTGCTGTTGGGGCCGTCCTGGGGCAACGTAAGACCAAGCACTTCCAGCCAATACACTATGCAAGCAAAACCATGACCGAGGCTCAAGCACATTACACTACAACGGAAAAAGAATTACTTGCCGTAGTGTATGCTTTCGAGAAATTCTGGCCATATCTTGTCTTGTCCAAAAGCATAGTGTATACGGACCATTCGGCTCTCAAGTACCTGCTTGCTAAGCCAAGATTGCTCTGGTGGATTTTGCTGCTCCAAGAATTTGATGTCGTTATCCGTGATAAAAAAAGGAGCAGAAAATCTCGCCGCCGACCACCTTTCTAGACTTGAAAATCCCCATCAAAGTGAGCTCGAGAAAAAGGAAATTACGGAAACATTTCCTCTCGAGACACTTGGGATGGTTACTTTTCGTGGTGATGATAATGCCCCGTGGTTTGCCGATTTTGCAAATTACCATGCGGGGAATTTTGTGATCAAAGGAATGTCGTCTCAGCAGAAAAGAAAGTTTTTTAAAGACGTCAAACACTACTTTTGGGACGACCCCTTTCTATTCAAGATCTGTGCTGACCAAGTAATTAGGCGTTGTGTTTCGGGGCAAGAAGCTTTTGACATTCTTAAAGCTTGCCACAGTGGACCCACCGGGGGACACTACGGTGCCAATTACACCGCTAAAAAGATCTTCGATTCAGGATTTTATTGGCCCACGATCTACAAGGATGCCCATGACTTTGTCACCCGATGTGACATTTGTCAACGTCAAGGCAAAATTTCGCAACGTGATGAGATGCCACAAAACTCTATCCAAGTTTGCGAAATCTTTGACATTTGGGGCATTGACTTTATGGGGCCGTTCCCGTCTTCAAGAGGGAACAAATATATACTCGTGGCCGTCGATTACTTGTCAAAATGGGTTGAAGCGAAAGCGCTCCCCACCAATGATGCCCGAGTTGTTTGCAAATTTCTTAAAACTCTCTTCTCCAGATTTGGTGCCCCTCGTGCAATCATAAGTGATCGCGGAACCCATTTTTGCAATGACCAATTTGCAAAGGTCATGCTTAAATACGGAGTCACTCATCGTCTCTCCACCGCGTATCACCCACAAACAAGTGGGCAAGTTGAGGTATCCAATCGTGGTTTGAAAAGAATTCTTGAAAGGACCATAGGCGAAAATCGTGCCTCTTGGTCGGACAAACTGGATGACGCTCTCTGGGCCTTCCGTACAGCTTACAAAACACCCATCGGGTGCACTCCGTACAAGCTTGTATATGGAAAGGCATGTCATCTACCGATTGAGTTGGAGCACAAAGCTTATTGGGCCCTTAAGCATACAAACTTTGATATCAAAACCGCGGGTGATCACAGGAAAGTTCAACTCAACGAACTTAATGAACTTCGTGATCATGCCTATGAAAACTCTTTAATTTACAAGGAGAAAACAAAGAGAATCCATGACTCCAAGATCAAAAATCGCGTTTTCAACGTCGGTGATCGAGTCCTCCTCTTTAACTCTAGATTGAAGATTTTCTCGGGCAAGCTTAAGACCCGCTGGAATGGACCATTCACTGTGACCCAAGTTTTTCCATATGGCACTGTCGAGTTATCCCAAAACTCCGGGCCAAATTTCAAAGTAAATGGTCATCGTTTGAAACACTATTTTGGAGGGGACATACCAACCAAGGTTGTCCCGGATCTCCAAACCTTCCCCAAGGACAATTGAATTTGGGGAATCGGGTCAAGCATAGCGACCTTAAACAAGCGCTTCATGGGAGGCACCCCATTCTTATCAATAGTAGTAATAAATAAGTGTTTTTTGTGTGAGAAGGTTTACATCTTCCATTACCCGTGTTTCGTGTTTGTGTTGTATGTCCAGGATGTCCCGGATTGTGAAGACTCTCGTGCTCTCAGTTTTACCTCATCCCCAAGAGTTTCACATCCTCAGCTTCATTTTGGGAATCCAGTATCCAAATCTAATCGACTAACGTTTTATCTTTTAGCACACTTAATAAATGGCCTTAGATTTACGTTGGTACCCCTTTTTAAAACATCGAGGACGAAGTTTAGTTCTATTATGGGGGATTTATGGATCTTCGATTTGATTGTTGCCTGCAGCCGTTGTTGTCACGCAATCCCGTTTTTACCACCAAAATTTTTGCAAAAATACCAAAAAAATTCAAAAAAATTCAAAAATTTTCAAAAATAAAATAAGTATTTTGTCACAATTTTGACGTTCCTATTGGGTAGAATGGGAATAAATTTTGACTCGATTGGGCGTGTTGAGCCCTAGCTTTGTCCCTTAATCATTTAATAAACGAAAGTTTATTAGGCTAAGCATTCGCGGATCCTTTTATTAGGGATTTTAAATTTGCGAAGAACGGAAAATGATAGTGTTATTTACAAGTAGGATGCTAAACAAGGATTATTTGTAAATCTTAAAAGCTTATAAGTGTAACTTGTCACTTTTTCTCCCAGAAGCTCTTAACCTGACTAATAAACGTGCTTAATTTTGCTTTAACTTTAAACCGACATTTTCTAAAAAGAAGCTCTTTCGGAAACGAAAATATTCATCGTAGTTCAGCCTTATACTTGAGTTTCTAAAACGATAATAATAATAATAATTATAATAATAATAATAATAATAATAATAAGTATTGAAAAGTATAAACTGTGGGCTAATAAAGGTTTACTACATTTTGCCGGCTCACAACCGATGTTGCAGTCTTCAAAACAAGGCCCATAGAGAGATAATAAATGCCAAAGTGCATTCGTGAGTGTCATCAATAAGA